>CATKHJ010629927.1:0-12376 GCA_949750685.1 Vernicia montana
AATTATCTCAAGGTTTGAGGACAAACCTCTCAAAAAGAAAGAGGGAATGATATGTCCAAGGGTCGCGAGGGGTGCATGTTGGGTCTGTGGGCCGGGTTCAACTTGGTGGCTCATGCCCAATGGCTTAAATAGGGAAGGGCCAGCGTCTGATTCAGGGTGTTATATGGCAAGAGTTGCGCCTCTGCTAACAGCTTAAGCTTTTGGCATGGTGGTAAGCGCTCTTGTTCATATCACTGTGTCTTACTTTTCATCATTACTTCCCATTTAAACTCCACTCCTCAGCACTTCTCTTTTAAGGTCTTATTCTATCATCACTCATTTCACAAGTCGAGTACAATGATTTTGAATTTTCCAATTCTATCATGCACGATAAATAAATACAACACAAGTCTATTGCTCTTCTAACATGTAGCAATAACTAATAATTTCCTCCAATAATTAGCTTTTATTCCCAGCTATTTTCTTATTAAAATATAGAGAAACAAATCAAATAAATCCATACTTGTACATTTTCAATAATTAAAATACCTGCTACACTCTCACTACTATACGATGCTTTAATCTCAATACTTACTCTTCTTGGTAGCATATCACAGGTCATGGCACATATCAATTTTACACATAACACATTAAACACAAACAACCAAGTACTAAACTGGTCATTAACATAATAAAGATACTTTTATGTATATTAAACAACTTTTGCATATAAGTTTTCATTTTTCTTTATACAAAATTATTTCTTTGTCGGATCATCACAATAGCCCATATTAGAACCTTTTACATTTCTTTTATCACATAGCTTTATACACTAGCTTATCATACTTACTAATAACTATGTGTTTTTAGTTATAGCTACATATACTACTATTCACATACTCACAAGATCTAATCTATTTCTTTCTTATAGTACTATATCACATATCATTTTATATACACTAACTACCACGAACTATCACACCCCACTTTGGGTAGTGCGATGGTCCTAGGGCATGAGTAGGCATAAGGCCACCAACCACCCGTAGAACCTATAAACATAACACTTCACACAGTATCATTACAACTAACATACAACTCATACCTAAGATCTCAACCTGAAACATACATATCCATACATACATATGCATTCTCATAACAACACAATACCTTGCTCATAAAATCTCATATCATAAGTTAATATATATAACTAACCATTCAATAATGCCACTAAGGCCAAAATAATATATCTCCTTTACACACATGGAGCATCTAGAATAGACTTCAATTACATATAAATAAAGGATAAATTACGTTAATCCACTTAGTTCTTTAGGAAGGAGAATGCCTGAAGAACCGAACCAATAAACTTCTAATCTCCTGGAAAAATGGAATCACTAATGAGATAAAGCAATGACTAAAGAATATACTATCATACCTTTCAACTTGGGATTTTATCATATCAATGGAATAAACTTTGGGTTAGGTTTCAGGATACATAAACATATGGAATCATATAAAGAATGGATATCAATTTGGTTTGATGACCATAGATACATATTTATATATAAAAATCAAGCAGAGGCTTCCTTACAAGCATACTCCATATAATTAAGCAACAATCCTCCTTACAGGCATGCTTTGTTTCTGATGAGTAGAGGCTTCCTTACAAGCATACTCTAAGCAGTGGTCCCTTTACGGACATGCTACATGAAGTGGATTAGACTTCATGACTAGGATTGATACCCTTCCTATCTAGGGTTCGAATATTATATCTTATCTGTAGGTACAATGTACACAAAGTTTGATGTTTGCCCCACATTAGTTTAGGGGATTTCTATCATAAGGTTCATATACATATATCATAAAGAATGACCAAATGGTTAGGTTTCATACATATAGTTTAATCATAATAGAAGTGCGATTCACAATAGTTCATGATCATTTGGTTTTCACAAGGTAATTGAATAATATAGGTAAACATAAGCTTATAGGATTTTTCATAGAATTTAGATATAAGCATAATAGTATATTAAATACTCACCTTAGCCAAAAGAATGCTACAACTCTCTATAAAAGTCCATAATCACATTAATTCATCATAACCATTATGATCCTCATGATTTTTTCTAGGTTGAGCTATTAACACATAAACACATATAATGGAGAATATATCAATTAATACCCTTAGAATCACTATACATATGTTAGACTCATAATTTCTAAGCATATACCCTCCCTAAGCATAGATTATAACAAGGAGGAAGAAGAATCATAAAAGAAAACCAAAATCCTAACTCACCTCTTCAATAAATGCTTCAAGAAATGGTAGAAGGAATGGACAAATGCAATCCTAAATCCTTTTGTTGAAGCAATCAATGAAGTTTATGGGCATTAAATGTGAGTGGGTGGGTGTTCTTTGAGAGAAAATGAGGTTAGAATCTCTGATGGCTCGTGAAAATGAAGTTTGGGGCTTTAATTTCCTTAAATAGAGTTGTTTCCCTTTTCTGTCCCTGATGGGAATCTCGGTCACGCGCGATATGCATATCTCAGTCGCGATTCATAAATAGGGTCATGACATGTTACTGTTCACATTACTATTCATTTTGGTTGCAATTTCAAGCAAAGAGGTTTGTGGTCACAACGTTGGACGCGAAATCAATGTTGCTGTCGTGACTTCCTTATCGCGGGCGCGACTTATGCCCTGCAGCTCTACTTCAGGGAATTCATCTTCAATTCTCATAATTCAACTTACACTCATTCATGCACATAATATACTAATAGAATTTCATTCATATGATGACTGGAAGTTCATACATACATTTGGGGTATTACATTCTCCCCTCCTTATAGAAAATTCATCCTCGAATTTTACAAACATATAGCATATACATAATTATATAGAAAATAGATGAGGGTACCTGAGTAGCATGCCTTGCTCACTCTCCCAAGTACACTCCTCTAGACCATGATTCTTTCATTACACTTTTACCATGTCTATATCTTTGTTCCTCAACTTTTTCACTTGTCTATCTATGATAGTAATTGGAATCTCTTCATAAACCAAATTCTCATGCACTTCTAGAACTTGTGGTTGTAGCACATGCGATGGATCCGGTACATACTTCCTCAACATAGACACATGAAATGTAGGATGTATATGACCCAAACTCAGTGGAAGAGCTAGTCTATAGGAGACATTGCCAACTCTTTCTAACACCTCAAATGGTCCCACAAACCTTGGTGAAAGCTTGCCTTTCTTGCCAAATCTCATCACACTTTTCCTAGGAGAGACTTTAAGAAACACATGGTCTCCTATGAAAAAGTGGATGTCTTTTCTCTTTGGATCCGCATAACTCTTCTGCCTACTGGAGGCAGTCTTCAATCTTTCACGTATCATGGGTACCTTCTCAAAAGTTTCTTTAATCAATTCCGATCCTTCGATGTGCTTGTCTCCAACTTCCATCCAACATACCGGCGATCTACACTTTCGACCATACAATGCCTCATACGGTGCCATACCAATGATGAAGTGATAACTGTTGTTGTATGCAAACTCTATCAATGGCAAGTACTTATCCCAACTCCCACCAAAATCTAGCACACACATTCGGAGCATATCTTCTAGAGTTTGTATGGTTCTCTTTAATTGTCCATCAGTCTGCAGATGAAAAGTTGTGCTGAAGTCCAACTGAGTACCCAAGGCCTCTTGTAACTTATGCCAGAATCTAGATGTGAATTGAGTACCTCTATCCGAAATGATAGATATAGGCACACCATGAAGGCTCACAATCTTATTCAGATACAATTGTGCATGCTACGCTACTGTGTAGGTTGTCTTTACTTCTATAAAATGAGTTGACTTGGTCAATCTGTCAACTATCACCCATATAAAATTATAGCCTCTCAAAGTCTTTGGTAACCCTACCACAAAGTCCATCGTAATGCGCTCCCATTTCCACTCGGGTAACTTAATCTCTTGCAGTAGGCTGGATGGCTTTTTGTGTTTAAACTTGACTTGTTGACATGTCAAACATGAAGACATAAACTTAGCCATATCCTTCTTCATACCAGACCACCGATAGCAACTCTTCAAATCATGATACATCTAGGTGGCGCCTGGGTGAACACTATAAGGTGTTTGATGGATCTCCTTTATGATCTTCTCTCTAAGGTCATTCACATCCGGTACACATAACCTCTTCCCATGCATCAATACATCATCTCTCAACTCAAACTCTGTTGTCTGACCCTGCACTTCTCTCTTCAACTTCACAAGTGAAGGATCTTCATCTTGCGTTGTTTTAATCTCGTCAATCAACTTAGGTTTCAATTGAAAGTGAGCAATCAATACTTGAGATTCAAAAACCTCAAATTGCAACCCTTTGTTGAACAATCCCTTCAACTCTTTGCTCAAAGGTCTCTTCCCCACTACAATATGGGCTAAACTTCCCATAGACTATTTACTCAGTGCATCCGCTATCACATTGGCTTTACCGGGATAGTAAAGGATCTGACAATCATAATCTTTGAGTAGTTCTACCCATCTCCTCTGCCTTAGATTCAAATCTCTTTGCTGCAAGATGTACTGCACACTCTTGTGATCGGTGTAGATTTCACACTTCTCACCATATAGATAATGTCTTTATATCTTGAGAGCAAAGATAATTGTTACCATTTCAAGATCATGTGTGGGGTAATTCATCTCATGCTTCTTTAACTATCTTGAAGCATATGAAATCACCTTACCATGTTGCATAAGAACACATCCAAGTCCCACTCTCGAAGCATCACAGTATATTGTAAATCCACTTAATCCTTCTGGCAATGCAAGTACTGGAGCTGTAGTGAGGCATGTTTTGAGTTTCTGAAAACTCTCTTCACAATCATCATCCCACTAGAATTTCACTTTCTTTCTAGTTAACTTGGTTAACTACGAAGCTATCTTGGAGAAATCCTTAACAAATCTCATGTAATAACCTGTCAAATCAAGGAAACTACGAACCTCTGTCTCATTTGTAGGTCTAAGCCAATTCAACACTGCTTCAATCTTCTTAGAATCCACTTGAATGCCATCTTTACTAACCACATGACCTAAGAAACACACAAGATTAAGCCAAAACTCGCACTTCGATAATTTGGCATATAACTGATTCTCCCTCAGAGTTTGTAATACTACTCTCAAGTGTTCCTCATGCTCTTCTCTACTCTTAGAATAGATAAGAATGTCATTAATGAATACAATGACAAACTTATTTAAATATGGCTTGAACATTCGATTCATTAAGTCCATAAATATTGCTGGAGCATTGGTCAACCCAAAGGGTAACACTGTGAACTCATAATGGCCATATCTCGTCTTAAAGGTAGTCTTACATATATCCTCATTCTGTATTCTGAGATGATGATAGCCCGATCTAAGATCAATCTTGGAGAAGTGACTTGCTCCTTGCAATTGATCAAAAAAATCGTTTATCCTTGGCAAAGGATACTTATTCTTGATCGTTACTTTGTTCAGCTGCCTATAGTCGATACATAGTCTTATAGAACTATCCTTCTTCTTCACAAAAAGGACTGGAGCACCCCATGGAAAACTGCTTGGCCTTATGAATCCCTTATCTAATAAGTCTTGTAGTTGCACTTTCAGTTCCTTCAACTCCACATGTGCCATTCTGTATGGAGGAATGGATATTGGTTACGTACCAGGAAGAAGTTTGATATTGAACTCAATCTCTCTTTCCGGTGGCAACTCCAGCAACTCTTCTGGAAATATGTCCAGAAACTCACTAACTATTGGTATTTGTTGTACCTCATTAGGAGTCTTCCTCGTATTAACTACATGTGCAAATATCCTTGACACCCTTTCCTTAGAAATCTTCTCACCCCAATAGCCGATATCAAATTAGAAGGAACATCACTTCTATCTCCTTAAAACACAAACTCGTTCTCTTCCTGCAGCTTGAACACTATCTTCTTCTCTTAACAATCTATGTGTGCATGGTATTTGGACAACCAGTCCATGCCAAGAATCACATCAAATTCAAGCACTTTTAACTCAATCAAGTCACTTAGAAGTTTCCTCCCACCAATCTCTACAATACATGAAGGGTACATATAATTCACATTCATTGTTTCCCCTAGAGGTGTGGACACTTCTAAAGGAACATTTATAATCTCTCTTCCCTTCCCCAATCTTTTAGCAAAACACGGTCAAACAAAAGAATAGGTAGCACTCGAATCAAACAAGACTTTAGCTTGCACATCTTGGATAGAAAGAATACTTGTCACTGTGGTATTGGAGGTACGGGCCTCCTGCTAATTAACTACAAACACCTGTCACGTCCTCTTCCTTTCGTCACTTGCCCTGAACTTTGTACCGATCTTTGACCTTTACCTCTGCCTCCTGTAACTCTAGTATCCGCCCTGCTCATCTGAACTATAGGCTGTGAGGTAGTAGGAACACTCTGCTGCTCTCTAGATAATGGGCAATCCTTAATGTAATGGCCCGGTTGATTGCACTTGAAACACAATCTGGAGAGAAGTCTATAAGCTCCCTCATGCTTCCTCCTATAAGTAGAGCAAGTAGGATAGACATAGCCCTGCTGAGAGGATTTAGATGTACTTATAACTCCAGGAATAGAAGTCACTGATGTACTCTTTAGCTGACCCAAACCTTGGCCTTCTGAAGGCTAAGTCTGAACAACAATAGAAGTTGTATACTCAGAAGCTCTCATCTGTGAATTGTTCCTTCCACCTCTACTTGAACTACCTTGGCCTTTGCCTCTGTTCTTAAATCTATGTTCCCATTCCACTTTATCTTCCATGCATTTGGCTTTCATCTGCTTAGCCTTATCAATAAGCTTGGATAAGGAAGTAAACTCTATGGCACATAGAGAATTTTGCAATGGAGTAATCAATCCTCTCCTGAACCTCCTAATTCAAGAAGCTTCCGTAGGAGCGATCTCTTGAACGAACTTGCTCAATCTGATAAACTCTTTAGCATATTCGGTCACAGACTTGCCTTTCTATTTCAAGCTCTCAAACTGAGCTACCCTGCTTTCTCTTTCTCCCTCTGCTAGAAATTCATCAATCATATCTTGCTTAAATTGTTCCCATGAAGGTAGAGCATCACCATACAGTTGGTTTTCAACATGCCTTTGGAACTAATCCCAAGCATTATCCTTCATCAGTAAGCCTACCAGCTCTATAGCTCTAGCATTCGAACATGGAAGTCTTCTTACTACCTTTTCTACCACATCCAAGAATCCATGTGGTTCCTCCCCATCCTCACCATAGAAATCCGGTAGTCCCATCTTCAGAAAAGCATATATACTCACCCCACCATCATCAATCACCCCTCTAGCCATCTATCTGGGGACGGGAGCATTAATAAGAACTGGTGGAGGTGGTATTCTATCTTGCATAGGAGCCGAAGGAGGTGGAACTCTCTCTTATACCAGTGGAGGAGGCAGCGGTGGTGCTACATTGGCATCTCTTTGTATCATCCATCTCAACTTATCTAATTCTTGGCGTAGTCGTTCATTCTCACACCTCAATTCATCATCATCGTTTCTTGGCTGAATATGAACTTCCTTCGCTTGAACCTGACATCTAGCCCTTGGCAACTCAAGTGGTTCTTCATGAATGGAAGCGGTATCCGAAGCCACATCCAATGTTCCCACATCCGCAATAGGTACACGTCTCGATCTACCTTTTCCCCTTCCTCTTCTAGGAGGCATCTATAATATAGCAAACAAGGGAAGACATAACACATATAGGATAATGCGGATCGACACATAGACGATAACTTCAATAGACATAAACAAAATTTTCCTATGCTCCATGGTGCTCACATACTCTATGACTTGTATAGTCTAAACTAGGCTTAACCTTATGCTCTGATACCAAATTTGTCACACCCCACTTTGGGCGATGCGACAGTCCTAGGGCATAGGTAGGCATAAGGCCACCAACCACCCATAGAACCCATAAACATAACACTCCACATAGTATCATTATAACTAAACATACAACTCATACCTAAAATCGCAACCTAAAACATATATAACCATACATACACATGCATTCTCATAACAACACAATACCTTGCTCATAACATCTCATATCATAAGTTAATACATATAAATAACCATTCAATAATGCCACTAAGGCCAAAATAATATCTCTCCTTTACACACATGGAGCATATAGAATAGACTTCAATTACATATAAATAAAGGAGAAATTATGTTAATCCACTTAGTTCTTTAGGAAGGAGAATGCCTGAAGAACCGAACTGATGAACTTCTAATCTCCTGGAAAAATGGAATCACTAATGAGATAAAGCAGTGAGTAAAACATATACTACCATACCTTTCAACTTAGGATTTTATCATATCAAAGGAATAAACTTTGGGTTAGGTTTCACGATACATAAACATATGGAATCATATAAAGAATGGATATCAATTTGGTTTGATGGCCATAGATACATATTTATATAGAAATCAAGCAGAGGCTTCCTTACAAGCATGCTCTATATAATTAAGCAACAATCCTCTTTACAGGTATGTTTTGTTTCTGATGAGCAGAGACTTTCTTGCAAGCATACTCTAAGTAGTGGTCCCCTTACGGACATGCTACATGAAGTGGATCAAACTTCATGACTAGGATTGATACCCTTCCTAGCTAGGGTTCGGATATTATACCTTATCCGTAGGTATAATGTGCACAAAGTCTGATGTTTGCCCCACATCAGTTTGGGAGATTTCTATCATAAGGTTCATATACATATATCATAAAGAATAACCAAATGGTTAGGTTTCATACATATAGTTTAATCATAATAGAAGTGCGGTTCACAATAGTTCATGATCATTTGGTTTTCACAAGGTAATTGAATAATATAGGTAAACATAAGCTTATAGGATTTTTCATAGAATTTAGGTATAAGTATAATAGTATATTAAATACTCACCTTAGCCAAAAGACTGGAAGTTCATACATACATTTGGGGTATTACACTAACACTCTAAACTCTAAATTTTCATTGCATACTATTTTTAAATAATAATCCATTGAATTTGATTCCACATCTCCAAATATACTATGCATATACATATACATAACTGTTAACTCTCAAGACAAAATTGTATTTAATAATCCTTTAAAAATATAAACTTTAAATATAATCACTTTATATAAATCTCTTTTATTATCCATTAAATCTCCATATTAGCAATTAATTCATAAGTCTCTTATACCACTTCAACTTCTAATATCACCTCGAATATATTTTATTATTATTTTTTCTCATATACTTGTTAATATTAAAATCAAATATTAACAATTGAATCACAAGTCACATCTCATCAATTATCATACTTATCATATAAATAATTAATTCTTAATTCTAAATAACTTTAAGTAATTCCATAATTACAGTCTCTATATAATTATATCTCATTTCATTTTTATATTAAACGTCATGTTACAATTTTATGCACTTAATATCTCATGAACATATATTCATCACATATGCATATGATTATAATTCATATCTCCTCCTTATCAACTACCGTTGCAAAAATCTAGGATTTAATCTCATAAATAAATCTTCAATGAGATCTCCTATATTTTTAAGTTCACAATAACTACTTTCCAATTCTCAATTCAAAATGTTGGGAGGATGGGTGGTCATTCCATCATTGCTACCAACTAATTAACGCCTCATATCTTTTACGTAAAATTATACTTTTAAGCTTCTTTATCCTATTATTCTCCTTGAACACTACATCATTGCATTATCAATAATTAATATCTGTATCTTTCTTAATTATTTTAAGCATTAACTCCTTGATCGATTAATAAAGCTGTCTAATTAGACCTTCTATTGGCTTGTATAAATCCATTTATATATAATACATAGGGTACTTATTTAGACAATGCTCATATGCAGATAAAGAAAACATAGATCATGGAAGTAAATAAACACTTTTAAAACTTATCATTAGCTTATTAAAATTCTTATCTTTGATCTTAGATTCTCATCAGGTTCAATACGATTATTGGTCAAGTTATATTTAATCTCAAGCGTTATTGTCAAAATGATTTATCTTGATACATTAAATCCTTTTCCTAATTGTAGTATATATATAGATACATATGCAATATTCATTAGCTCCTGTAATGTACTCATCATGCACTCTTACTATTCCTTTATAACTTGCTAATATGCATAACTTGAATAACGACTAGAGCATTTTACAGTCTTCTACATTCTCTAATTTAACATATAAACTTAATAACTATAAAAACACTATTAAAGTAATAATTAATAACTAAAATCTTCTTTGGACCCTCCTACAACTTAACTCTTTTGTCATAGAACTATGTTCTATAAGTTAATGCTCGACGTTTATTCAAAATAATATATTGAATCAAATATAACCAATATATTTCCTTTCTTACTTATAAGACCAAATTCAAAAACTAAATTCTATTCTATTTTCATAATGATTTTCCAACTTATTATCAATTATATTAACCATTAATAAGTTCTTAACAGTTTATAATTTATGTTTGATATGCTTAAAATTTATACTAATAAACCTTATTGCATCAATCTTCATGATTCTCATGCTAACATGATCATGTCAAATAATTATAATATAAACTCATATTGCTAGAATCATAGTATTACCATTTTAATAAGTAACATTTGTTGCTTTGTTATACCATTTAACATTCAAATAAACAATTGATTATTTCAAAATCACTGCGTCATCCTAACTAGGTTAGCTGCTCATTCCTTACATTTCTATCTTTCAAAACCTATTTCATAGAGTTACAGGCCAATCTTATTTCTTTCTAATTATCAACAATGTACTACCCAAGTCGCTCTCTTTTAACATGTACTTATCATTTATGTCTTTAACATGATTAACTCTTAATAGTTCTGAGAAATATTTACTTTTGACGCGATCTCTATTTCTTATATGTGAGTATAATTTTAATACAACCTAGCTTGATAAGAATTTTATAAATACCCACAAACTTTCATTGTCTTCTCTTATTGGGTTCCTAAACCTCAATTCAATATCCTTATTAGATTTTTTTTTTTTAGCTGCATTTACTTATCGCCTATCGTATTTTACTCTACTAGTTCACTAATTTCATTTACTAAACTCATAAACGAAAATGATTTGACATTTGTCATCATGCATTTTAACAATGCACAACATTTCTCTAATAATACAAGAAATTTGAATCCCTTAACCATTTTGCATAATTGCCCTTCTCTGAATCTATCTAGTCTATGTTTCATATGAATGGCCAATATATCTTTAGAAATACCTAAAATATTTTCCACTCAAACAATATTTTGAATCATTAAAAACAATTATCACATACATAAAAATTACACTCGTATCGTTGTGAGGCCTTGCTCAGGCACCGGTCCGATCAGCTAGAGGGGATCAAAATGCTCATTCGGGTTTGTACTCATGATGGAACCCTCAGGTTCAGATTGGTTGATTTTGAAAAGTGTTTTGGGAGTCGCCACATTACTTTATTTTTATTTGGAAAAATATAAGGTAAAAATCCATTAATGACTCAAATTATTATCCCAATAGATAAAGTGCACTAATTCTCAATTTCCAAAGAGGATTCGGGGACTAGGTTTTTGGTTCATTTAATTAGTTTGGCAAATTTAATGCTTAATGGCTTAAAATGAATTTCATGAGAAGATATAAATGTATGAACAATTAAATATGCATGAAATATTATTAAAATAAAGCAATAAAAGAAATAATAGAAGAAATAAATAAAGAAAGCAATAGAAATGTTAAATTTACAACATAAATCAAATTAGAGGATACTCCCTCTAGCCCTTATGGGTTCTAGGAAAGTCACACATTCCCCAAATTAAATCCAATAACAAAGGTAATAAAACAAAGAAATGAAAGAAAACACAAAACATAAACTATGCGAAGAAGGTGAAGGAGGAAGAAATTTCATTTTAATTGGATTTGATGCTTTTAGATAAGCATGCCTACATATCCTTTTGAATGGGAATCAAAATCCACGTAGTTAACCCTTCTTACGAAGGGGGTTTGTTTAGTTTGAGCCTTTTTATCATGTATCAGATTGATTGATTAAAAGGTGGGTTTGATTATCTGATTTAACCAAATTAATTGATTACCAAGTTGTTAATTATATCAGTTTTTAATTAACCAACAAAAAGCATCGGTTCAAATGTATTAACAAGTTAATTAAGTCAGATTCTAATTAACATGCATTTCTAAAGTGATTAACTAAAAAAAAGGATTGAAAGAGAGAGTGAGCATATAAAGGAAAAGGGGAAAATAATAAACTATGCAAAATAAAAGAACAAATTAAA
>CATKHJ010630059.1:0-10513 GCA_949750685.1 Vernicia montana
ATATAACAGTAAAATGATGAAATCATTATCACTAAACCTCTTGAAATAGGCACAAGGGTCTGCTGTTGTGTCGTAATTTTATTATATTTTAATTATATTTTTAATGTTAATTTAATATTTATCTTATATTTAATTGTGGTATTTTTAATATGTTTGTTAATCTTTTTCAGTTTAATAAATAAAATAAAGAAATGAAAGAATTTGAAGCAAAAGTGGACCATGTAATGAAGGAATAGCCTATAAATATAGAATTATAATAAAAATAGTGGGATCTACTTCTTTATAAAATAAATAAATAAAATTTGAAAAAGTTAGAAAAAAATAAAATTTTTTAAGAAAACGTTTTTATTTTGGAAAGTTAAAAAAATTATATTATAATAATGGGCCTCACTTTTTTATATAATTAAAAAAAAATCAAAAAGTTTTGCAGCGGAATTGACGCGCATATTTAACTAATATATATATAAGCAGATGGATGGAAGAGAGGGATGTGAGGAATAGTGAATTTTTAGTTTTTAGTTTTTTTTAGGAGCAGGAAGCTTTGGCAGCAGGCAGTAAGAGTTCTTTTCGCATAGTTCTTTATAATAGGCATTTCTCCTATTTCATTCCACTTTCAAATTCAAACACTTGTCATTTATATTTTTATTTTTCATCAGTTATTCCTTCAATGAAAATTGTATTCCAAAAAAAGTTATTTCTAAACTTTTATTTTTCAATTCTATAATAAGTTGTTATTATGTTGATTGTTAATTTAATTATTTCTTCATTCTTAATTATGAGTAGTTAAATTTATTTTTTTAGAATTTAGATGTAATCTTTTGATTTGCTTATGATTATTTATATTTAATTGATTGGGTTTGATCGTTAAAATTAATCTTTTATCTTAAAATTTAATACTTGAAATTAATTGGCCATTAATTTCATGAATTAAGATATTATGTGAAGTAGTGAGAGTGAAAACATAATATTAATTTATTAAGATAATTGACTTAGGGTATGTGTTGCTTAGAGATAAAAACACTACTTTGTGATTAATTAAAAGATTTCCATAAAACTTAATGGATTTGTGTTAATTGCTTGTGATCACCAGAGTAGACATAAGATTAATATAAATACTTGTGTTGTGTTTTGAGAGAGAACATCATATAATTTAGGGAAATCTAATCATTAATTTCAATAAGAATAATCAAATCTAAATAATATAAAGATATCATAGGTAATCAATTGATGAAATCTAAATCTTAATTCTTTTTCATATATTTAATTTATTTTTTAATACTTGTTTTTATTTTATTTTTAAATCTCAACTAAATTGATATTCTAAATAATAGAGAAATTATAATTTTGGTACTTGATAATACATTTTCTGTGAAATCGACATTCTACTCACACACTATTACTTGTCCATGGTCTGTACACTTATAGATTTAACACAACAATTATCTTTTTTCTAATGCTAAAAAAAGATATTGCCTAAATTATTTTGATATAGTAAAACCTGAAAACTAATTTTCATATGAAATTAATTAAAATTAAATGCCATAAACATAAAAGTTAGATAATTTGCAAAATAGATTTACTTTTAATTTTATTCATCATATTTGATTTTTGTCTGACAAGAAAGAGATCTTTTTCATTCTTTATAAATTTTTTAGTCTCGATAAAATTAGTATGCAATATTAGTTTATTGATATATATAAAAAGAAAAAGAAAAAGAAATATCATGGAAAGAAATTCTGCTGCCAACGAATCCAAATTGACTGTAGAATTGGTTGGTAAAGCATCATCAATACTGGCAGTGATAAGGAACAAAAGTGATGGACCCCTTGATTGGCCCAGTTATGCAAAAGCCCAAATCAACATTTACCATTTAGTTTATATATGTTTAGATGTACAAATCAATGAATAAGATTGGCAGAATATGATTGATCATATTTTTAAAATCATATTAAGTCAATATGATTTTTTCAAGAAAGAATTAAATTAATGTATTATAATATATGTATGATAGGTAGTTGTAGTTCTACAGGTCACTACTTAGTACTAACTAGCTAGTTGTTGTCATTTTGGTCTATATATATGTATAATATATAGTTGGGGGTTTTGAAAACATTGAATAGGAAATTTACAAGTTGTAGTGACCACTGATTAGCATGGGAGATGAAGAGCAGCCTCTTCTTTCTTGGAGAAAGGCAAGAGCCAATCAAACATTATATGTGTTTGTAGTGTTACTAAAATGGGTTCTTAAGGTAGTAATGTGGTTGGTTTTCATGGCTTGGCTTTCTCTTATTTTTCTATATCCATTGAATGTTGAAGTTGAATTTGTCAAGAAATGGACCAATTTCACCAATGCAGCTTTTCTTGGCATTTCAGGTTAATTAGCTACCTAGTATCTACTAAATTCATCACATTCTTTAATTAACTTTGAATTGTTGATCAACTATATATTTCAATTTTTTTTTTGTCTTTTTTACTTAAATAAAATTTGATTTTGTAAATTGCAGGAGGTATGTTTTTAATATTTAGCGGACCAATTCTTATTATCACATTTCTTTCCATACCTTATCTTATCATATCCGATTATCAAGAGAAATTCAATCGGTATGTATAATGTCTGTAAATTAAAATTTATAGAGTCAAACATAAGATCTTCCAAAACTTTAGTTTTGATCCACATTATTTCCTTCCATAATTATTATATATAAAGTTTAAGGGAATAAATATTTTGGTTATATGTGCATATATGCAGGAAGAGGAAGAAGAAAATGACAAAAATTGCAAGTTACAAATTAAAGACATTTCCAGTAGTGGTGGATGGGCCATTAGGAGTTGTTTGTGTTGCAGAGCTTATATGGATAATTGTGTTTGTTGTTTATATCATATGGACTGTTTATGCTCATACATTGCGCAATCTCACAGTTGCCAAAGACTCTCATTTTACCCATCAGCAGCAGATGTAAGTTTTTATTTATTTATTTTTTGATGGTGGATGTAAGTTACTTTATTTTGTTTTATTTACCTGTTTTATTATGCTAGTTAAAAAAAAAAAAAAAAAAATTGTTTTATTATGCATACTTATATACTGGTATTGTATTTGTTGGTACCTACCTTTCATCACCTAATTCCTAACAACAATTCTATAAACCATCCCATGAGGTTACATAAACTATTACCAATTAAAAATATTTAAATTTTAATTTTAAGTATCAAATTATATTTTAGAATATCATTTTAGTTTTTTTAATATTTTAAGATTATAGAAAATGAAAAAAAATCTTATGTTTTAGGATTAGTTTGGTATTGTTTTTTTGAACATGGGAGAAAGAAATAGGTCGTATATACATTTAACATTAGGCTATACATTGATATTCGATTAGTTTAGTATTGTTATGTCAAATATATAATAATTTTTTAATAAAAAAATAAAAAGGAATTTTTATGAGCCAATAAAAAATAACTATTTGCATTTAGATTTTTAAGAATCTAAAATTGATTTTCGTAAATAATTCAAATATGAGCTATTTTCAAACTTAGTTTTAAGCTAGATCACAATAGTGAAAACTAATGCCATTAGGCCAAGTTTAAATTGAAAAATCTTGAAGAATAAAATTTTTTATTTGGGTCAGCAAAGGGAATAAAATGCATGAATGGTTGAAAATCTCTCATTTTATTGAAATAACACTTTTTGAATATTTTTAAGGAGATATTATTAGGTAAATTCAGTTTACCAGCTTATTTATAGACTAATCAAATAAGAATAAGACACATCAATTAATGATACAATGTAAAATTATTAATATGATATCATTAATTGAAGTGTTTTATTCTTATTGGTTTAGTCTACAAATAAAGTGGTAAACTGAGTCTACTTAAGAATTTCTCATTTTTAAGATATACATAAAATCAGCTGAATTAATTTTGTGAAATTAATTAAAATGAGAAATATTATAAATTGTTTTTTTATTATAAAAATACACTTCAAGTCCATATATATTTAATTTTCATATCAAAGAAATGAGATGATAGAAATTAAGTTTTCAATTTCCTGAATTGTTTATAAACAAATTTTACAATTCAAGGTGGCCTAATGCACAAATTTATACAGTTATCTGATGTTGGAATTGAGTGGATTGAGCATGGGTTCAATTGGAATGTTTTGTTTGGCATTTTTGTTTCTTCCGATTGCGAGAGGATCATTTCTTCTGCAACTCATCGATATACCTTTCGAGCATGCTGTGAAGTATCATGTATGGCTTGGACATTTCACTATGTTACTCTTCACCTTTCATGGCCTTTTTTACGTGTCTGCATGGACATTGGAGGGTCGTCTTCTTAATAAAGTAAGTCTCTTTAACTTTTTTTTTTTTTTTTTTTGCAACATTACATTACATGTTAGTATATATATATTAATTTCTATATATGTATGATCAATATAATACAGATACTGGAATGGGAAAATACACATATTGCGAATCTTGCAGGAGTTATAAGTCTTATAATTGGGTTGCTGATGTGGGTAACAACACTTCATCCAGTGAGAAATAAGAGTTTTGAGTTGTTCTTCTATACTCATCAACTCTATCCCATATTTATTATCTTCATGGCTCTACATACCAGTGATTACTTTTTTGGTATAGCTACCGGAGGAATATTTCTTTTCATGCTCGATCGTTTTCTTAGATTTTGCCAATCACAAAACACAGTTGACATCATTTCAGCAACATATCTTCCTTGTGGAACCATCAAATTCATCATTTCCAAGTCTAAAAGTAATTAATTACAAACTCATTTATTATTATTATTTTTTTAAAATGATGAGTTTTTATAAATTAATTGTTTATATTATATGCATGCAGATCTCCACTATAATGCTCTTAGTTTTGTTTTCCTTCAAGTTAAAGAAATATCTCGGCTACAATGGCATCCTTTTAGTGTTTCATCTAGTCCTGAAGATGGTGAATCTCATCTTTCAATTCTCGTCAAGGTTTGCGGAGAATGGACAATGAAATTAAAAGAATACATCTTCAATAATCATTCCATTTCTAGAGTTGAATCTCAAAATTCTCAGTTAACAGCTTTTGTGGAGGGGCCTTATGGCCATAAAGTATCATATCATTTAATGTAAGTATATATATGCTCTAAACTCACTTCATTATGCTTAAATTATATTATATTTACATAATCAATTTAATTTCTTATTATTTCCTAGGTATGAAAATCTTATTTTAATAGCGAGTGGTATTGGGATTTCACCATTCCTAGCTATATTGAATGATATTCTCTACCATGTGAAGAACAAGAAAGATTTGGTGCCAAGAAATGTTTTCATAGTTTGGGCTATGAAAAGATCAAATGAACTTGCTCTTCTATCCACAATTGATATTGGGTACTTATTGTCTTCAAGATTATCTGATGAGCTAATTAAACTTAAGATTGTTGTCCATGTCACACGTGAATCAGAACCTGCTAGTCCATCGGTACGTATATTTATTTATTTTTACAACTATATATATATATATATGAACATTTTTAATTTTCAAAACATATAGACAGAATTTAATTATATCTATCAGTAAACAATTTGCAGGAAGAATGTGAAATGACTTCAAAACCAATGAGTGCTTTTGTGTACAACAACAACAACAATAGAAATAGATGTGGCATATCATTTCTTGTTGGTACAGGACACAAGACATGGGTAGGATTATATATTATGTTATCTACAGTTGGCTTTGTTCTGTTAGAGAGTTTGGTAAATACTTTTTATATAAAACCCTCTATCATTGTTTTAGGGTGGTATTCAGGGCTTCTATTTATAACAAGCATGAGTGCAAGTGTTCTCACTTTTGGGGGTTTAGTAGTTTGGTTATGGCATCTTTGTGAAAGAAAAAATTCAACTCATGAGGAAGAATGTGACATTGTTAGGACAAAAATTAACATGCCAATATGCTATGAAACTAAAGCACTACTTAAGGATGCTTGCCAAGAAAAACTTGCTGATTTTATAACTATTCGGTATGGTTCGAGGCCAAATTTCAAAGGTACGCATTGATGATTGATTCATGACATATCTAAATTGTATATACATATACAAATCAAATTTTGATTTTTGGACTTGATTTTAATGCAGACATTTTTGCACTCATATCAGAAAGTTGGGGCCATGTTGATGTGGGGGTTATGGTGTGCGGTCCTCCAAGTCTTAGGTCAAGTGTTGCTAAGGAATGCAGGTCATTCAATACATGGAGGCAATGCCACCATCCAATATTCCATTACCATAGCCATAGTTTTGAGTTGTAATTAAAAAAAAAAAAAAATGTGAATGTTAATTAGGAATGGTGTTTCTTAAGATTTTTTATTTTTTTAAGAATGAAATGTGATGCCTAGCACATGGACAATCAATATTATGTTTCCTTCAACACAACTCCCCAAGCCAAAATCCAAGAAATAAATCTTTTTCATATCTATAAATAAAAAACCAAATTTACTGCCCAATTCAGCACTCAAAAGCATAAGGAAAAGTCATACAAATACCAATCAATATTAATTTCCCTTTGCGATAATAGGGCCAAAGTTATAGCCCTAAGCCCAAATTGTAAAAGGGCTAGAGCCCATATTTGTCTTTGGATGAAAGTCAATTTCCTTTGTGATAATAGCCCCAAAGTGATAGCTCTAAGCCCAATATTGTACAAGCCCCGAGCCCATATTTATGTCTTTATCAAATCCTTTGTTATTAGCTAATAAAACATCTTATTTTATTTTATTTTTTAAAAGGGGGTAATTTTGCTTCAAACAAATTAAATCATACTGAGACAAGCTACATCATGGTGAATAAAATTAATTAAGAATGAAAATTGAAAAAAAAAAAAAAGACTTTTAGCATTATATCAAAATACCGCCTTAATTACACACCAAGACATAATCTAACTGTAAAGTGTATATTCATCTGACTAATAGATTTATATTCGATTCTCTCTCCTCTAATGCTAAAAGAAAATACTGCCTAAATTCTTTTGGGAAAGTGAAATCTGAAAACTAATTTTCATATGAAATTAATTAAAATTAGATAATTTGCAAAATAGATTTACTTTTTATTTTATTCATCATATTTGATTTTAATCTGACAAGAAAGAAATATTTTCCATTCTTTATAAATTTTTTAGTCTCGATATAAAATTAGTATGCAATATTAGTTTATTGATATATATAAAAAGAAAAAGACAATGGTGGATTTTTGGAGCTCTTACTTCTAGTTGGTCCGATTTTCATTCAAAATGATAGGCAAGCTTGAGGTCTAAATAGTACAAGATTTCTTTGATTGATCCAGCAGAAGATTTCTTGCTCTTGATGTTGTTCAAGATCCGATCTCAGCCACAAACGGCAGAGACAGTGGTGGTGGTGAAGAAGGACGGTTTTGGAATAGAAAAAGACTTTCAGGGTTTTTTTTGTAATTTTCATTGTATTAAAGGCATGTAGATTATGTTGTTTAACACTCTTTTGGATAGGTTGAGCCTGAATTTTATTGTCAATCAAACTTTTTTCCTGATTTTTTGATCAATTTTGAGTGTATTTTTAATATTTATATTGTTTTAGGCATTGGGCTTGATTATTAATCCAACTAATTCTCTTCTTTGAAAAAAAAAAAAAAAAAAAAGAAAAGAAAAAGAAATATCATGGAAAGAAATTCTGCTGCCAACGAATCCAAAATGACTGTAGAATTGGTTGGTAAAGCACCATCAATGCTGGCAGTGATAAGGAATAAAAGTGATTGACCCCTTGATGGGCCCAGTTATGCTAAAGCCCAAATCAACATTTACCATTAAGTTATATATGTTTTGATGTACAAATCAATGAATGAGATTGGCAGAATATGAATTGATCATATTTTTAAAAAAAATTTAAAGAGTCAGAATTTCACTTGCTTAAAGCAATAATAACATTTAATCACAATAAAATAAAGAAATTAATCCAAATCAAATCTTTGTAGGGTTGATTCTTATTCTTCCATAAGATGTGATATACAAAATATTAATTTGCAGATAAAAAGGGAAACTACCATAATTGAATGGCCATGAACCCATTGCATAATTAATTTTTTTTTAAAAATAAATTTAAATTTCATTAATCGTAAGTGGTTGAATGTAAATTTCAATAGAAAATAATTTGATATAAATTGCATAATTAAAACTTAATTATGCATGTATGTGTATATGTATAGATTTTCAAGATAGGCATTCCTTAACCTAATTTTGTCATTACTATAACATCCATTAATACACACCACTCAAAAGCAATTTTCAATTAATACAGTTAATAGAGATATAAATATTACTACAATACTACATTACAAACCTCAAATTAATTAACTTAAAATAGGAAAATGCAGTTAATCTACACTCTATATAAAGCTCAATCATGACTCTCTTGAAACACAACAATTAATCATTCACAAAAACAAATTATTTATCAAAATGTTAGCCAAGTCTCTACTCTGCCTTGTAGCCATTGGCCTGTCCTTAGCACCAAAATCACATGGCCAAAACCAAAACCAAGACCAGGCTTCTTCTATGGACTCAACATCTTCCACACTGACATACCATGGTGGCCCTCTTTTGACATATGGTATAAATGTTTATGTTATATGGTATGGAGCCTTCACTGTAAAAGACAGAACAGCCATAATTGATTTCTTTGATTCTTTTGATAAAAAAAACGTTAACAAAAACCAAGTGTCTTCATATGGTGGAAAGCAATTGGTTCTTATATGGACAAGGCTAAAATCTCAGTTTCTGAAACAGTTAAATTAGCTAAACAAGATGATGATGATGTGTATTCTTTGGGAAAAAGCATTAAGCGCCAAGAAATAGGGGAACTTGTAATGAATAAAATTAAGGCTAAAAAATTACCAGTAGATGGTAATGGAATTTACTTAGTTTTAACTGCTGCTGATGTTACTGTGGAGAATTTTTGCATTAGTTCTTGTGGGTTTCATGACAGTATTGAGATTGAGAAGATTAAAGTAGTTTATGCACATGTAGGAGATTCATCAGACCAATGCCCTGGAATTTGTGCCTGGCCTTATGCAATTCCGTCTTTCGGTCCTCCAGGGCAAAAGGCATTATTGGCTCCTAATGGTGTTGGAGCTGATGGGTTGATTATAAATATTGAAACTATTATTGCAGAAGCTGCAACTAATCCTTTTAAAGATGGTTATTTTCAGGGTGATGCCTTGGCTCCACTAGAGGCTGTTTCTGCTTGTCCTGGAATATTTGGTGCTGGTGCTTTTCCAGGAAATCCTGGGAATTTGATTGTGGATAAGGCTACTAATGCAAGTTTTAATGTTTATGGTTCTTATGATAAAAAATTTCTCCTTCCAGCAATTTGGGACTTGAAGAGCTCAACTTGTAAGGCTGTTGCTGCTTCTCCAACTGCTTGATTCATAATTTATAATACAAGATTTTAGTAATAGTAAAATTAACAATTGAAAGTATACATGTGTGAGTAAGTACTGTTATATTGAATAATTAGGATTTGAATATATGTTTCAATACTGGTACAAAGTTAACAGATCCACCACTAATCTATTCCAAAAACTAATTTAGCTTATACCTCATTATAAAAGTCAAAGTTGTGTTCAAGAAAATACTTTTAACGGAAAGAATTAATATTTATGTGAAGACTTATTGAATTTGAATCTTCAATTAGACAGCAAGAGTTTATTCATAAAACAAAATTTTTTATTGTGACTCATCATTTAAATTTTGATGTACCAAAAAAAAAATCAAAATTATACGGTATTTAAATATCGAAAAAGGTGAAAATTTTTAACAGGAGACTCAATTTCCAACATATGCATGCTTTGTATGAACAAGCAACATCCACAAGAAGAGTGCTACTATCTAGCTAGCACAAAATACTCGTCCATGACCATAAGAAAAATGCCATCATTTAGTTTAGCACAAAAAATTCCTACACGAAAAGGATGCATTATCTTGGATTATCAGAATCCTATTTTTTTTTTTTTTTTAAATAAACTCATGTTTGGATTTTTATGCGTCACCGTATCAGTCTAGTCAAATTTTTAATCTTGCTAGGTATAAATTCACTTAAAAATTTTATTAATTGAATTCAAGTATAACCAATTCAAATGATTCATGGTAGAATTCTAATTAATTTTTTAGGCATACGAAATATGTCAAATAATATAGTGAATTTCATATATTTATTCCAAACAAAATACCCTTAAGTTAATTTTCTCATGGATGAATGCAGTGAGGAAGAGAACTAATTACACAGATAAAATAAGATAATGGGGAGGAAATGTGTATACCATCATAGAGAATAAGCTGGCTGATTATCAAGACTAAAACAGTAAATATAATAAAATGAACTAATATGCTAGCAAAATTTTAGCAAATGATTCATCAAACCATATACCTTTGAAAATGAACTTCTGTCAAAAGAATAACATTTTTTCATTGCCGCTTGTAATATTCTCAAGTACAGTGAACCT
>CATKHJ010630136.1:0-13159 GCA_949750685.1 Vernicia montana
CAAGAGGTTAAGAGGTGAGGAATAATGAGTGGGAGGACCCCTATATATAGGGTAAAGGATGCGGGGAAGTCTCATGAAGTTTCGATGTGGGATAAAAGTAAAAAAGAAGAAAAAAATCAAAAAAAAATTAAGAAAACACATCTGCTGCCGCAGGGGCGCCCTGCGGTTGCTGCAGGCCTGGGCCTGAATTCTGCCCTTTTTTTAATATTTTAAATATTATTTTTATTATTTATTATTATTATTATTTTGTAAAATTGAGGGTTCACAGTTGCCCCCTCATCAGAATTGTCTTGTTTGTAAGGCGATTCTGATGATAGTGAACTTGAGAAGGAGGAGTGGAAAAAGGAACCAAAGGGATGCCTAAATCAGAATTTGGACATGTTTGGGTGGGTAAAATGATGAAGGAAGATGGTAAAAGGAACCAAAGGGATGTCTAAATTAGGATTTGGACATGTTTGGGTGATAGAAATGATTAAATATGAGGAAGATGATAAAAGGAATTAAAGGGATGTCTAAATCAGGATTTGGACATGTTTGGGTGACAGAAGTGGTTGAATCTGAGGAAAATGGTAAAATGAACCACAGGGATGTTTAGGTGTCTCTAAACATTTATGGGTGAAAGTTGATTGATAAATGAAGGCGGGAAAATGAACCAAAGGGAAGTCTAGGTCAGAGGCTAGATATTTCTGGGTGAAAGATGGGACTGACTTGGATAAAGAGCAGGGAAATGAACCAGATGGATGTCTAGGTTAGACATGTCTAGATGAAGGATTTGTTTGATTGTAAATGAGGATGGAAGAGGGAACCAAATTGACGCCTAATTCTAGAAATTAGATGTTTCTGAGTGGAGGATGATAATGAAATGGAAAAAGAACCATAGGGATATCTAGGTGATCGTTGCTAAACATTTATGGGTGGATTGATTGGTAAAAGAAGCTTGCTCCTAGTATCTTTGGGAGATTTAGAAGTGATATTCCCAGTTTGCTTGGGAAAAAGGTCCTAAGGCTATCCTAGGATGGGTCTGATTATAAAAGGAAAACCTAATTCAGATTTAAGGTATGGATCCTAAGGCTATCCTAAAATGGGTTTGATTTTAAAGTTGAGATTGATTGGTATGGGTAGAGGACCCTATGACTGCTTGATTCAGGAATTCGAATTGATGATCTGTCTTAATTCAGGAGCTCTGATTAGCAACATGTTTAATGTAAAATGCATCTGAATATGCAAAATTATGAATTGGATACCTTGAACCTGTAAAGGGTAAACTTGGTAGGAGAGTGCTGATCTTTGTAGAGGAGGGTAGAGGAGGGTGCCCCCATTTTGGTAGGATGAGAAAAAGTGGCTTGGTTATTCGGCCTTAGGAGGAAGTCAAGGCTAAGTCAGATTTTCGGCTTTGGAGGAGGTTATACTTGAAAGGCTAGGTCAAGTTTGGCCTGGAAGGTTATCTTGAAAAGCTAGGTCAATTTTGGCCTAGAAGGTTATTTGGGAAGGCAAGGTCAAGTTTAGCTTAGGAGAAGATTAGATAGGAAGGCTCAGTTAGGTTTGGCCTAGAAGGTCATCTTAGAAGGCTATCTCGGATGGCTAGGTCAGGCTTAGCCTCTGAGAAGATTAAGCTCGGTTAGGTTTGGCCTTAGAGAAGATTAGGTAGGAAGGCTCAGTTGGGTTTAGCCTTAGAGAAGATTAGGTAGGAAAGGCTCAGTTAGGTTTGGCCTTGGAGAAGACTAGGTAGGAAAGGCTCGGATGGATTTGGCCTTAGAGAAGATTAGGTAGAAAAGGCTCGGTTAGGTTTGGCCTCAGAGAAGACTAGGTAGGAAAGGCTCGGATGGGTTTGGCCTTAGAGAAGATTAGGTAGAAAAGGCTCGATTAGGTTTGGACTCAGAAAAGACTAGGTAGGAAAGGCTCGGTTGGGTTTGGCCTTAGAGAAGATTAAGTAGGAAAGGCTCGGTTAGGTTTGGCCTCGAAGAAGATTAGGTGGGAAGGCTCGGTTAGCTTTGGCCTTGGAGAAGATTAGGTGGGAAGACTTGGTGTGACCTATCTGTTAAGAGTCTGCCTCTGGACATGGCTTTTGGAGGTGATTTTGATCAGTTGGTTTGTAAGCTTAATTTTGCTTGTCCAAAAGACTTGGACTTTTAGGGGTGATATGATCTTGCTAAGGAGACTTGGATCTGGAGGGATGGTATGATTTGCTAAAGAAGCTTAGGATGGGCTTTGACTGGTTCAGACCCTTTTTAATCAATTTGAGGATGATAGTCCTTAGGAGTCATGACTTGACTTTTGGCTTTGTCAAGGAAACTAGGCTCTAATGAATCATAAGCTTTGAGAGATTTGGATCTTAGGGATCAGATGATTTCCAATGAGGCTTGAATCTAGAGGGATGGTATGATTCACCAAGGAGGCTTGGGTTTGAAAGGATGGTAGGTTAGATCTTTTAGAGTGTGGTAGGGAGGTTGTATGATTGTTATTGTAGCATGATTTATGGAGAAGACAAGCACAACTTATCTTATTGTCTGAGACTGAGGAGACTCTTAGAGTGACAGGACTCTTGGGGAGACACTAGATTGATTTTAGACAATGACTCAAAAGACATGCTCCTTGGATGGATGATATGAACCATTTAGCTTTTTGAGCTAAAAGACGTGACAGGCAACTTTGAAGAATATACCCTTAATGAATGATAAGGGCGACGTGATGGATGACAAGAAGGATATGCCTCTACTAAATGATAAGGGCAACATGACAAATTGACTAAAAGATGATATAGAGGACATACATATGATGGACTGATAAAAGATGATTCAGAAGGCATGCCCCTAATAAGGGTTCAGTAGGAGGATGATAATTTAGGAAGATATGCCCTTAATTTAGGATAAGCACATAAGGGACATAATGATTTGACCATGATGACTCTTTTTTCTTTTTAGCTCTAACTTCTGCCCGAGCCGCCCTTTCGGGTTTTCAACTCGACGAACTTGCTCTAATTTTTGCATAAGCCACCTTTTCGGATTTTCAACTTAGTGAGTTGATCAATGAATTTTGGCAAAAAATTAATCCACCATGATTTGGGTTACTGCTTTCCTTTATCTTGGGCGTTGACCTTTGTCTAGACCATTCTATTGAATTCTTAGCCTAGAGGGAAATCTTATGAGGATATTAGGTCCTTTTGGGATTGCCCCTTTGTTAAGGTGTTATGCTTGATTACCCAAAAGTGCAATGGGTAACTTCATTAGATTGCCTTTAGCTTCGCTTGCTCCAACTGAAGAGATCACCACTTAGTGTGCTATATTATTTTGAATATCCTTTGGTTGGGAGCTAGTGAACCGGCTATTGATGCGGGCACAAGAATACCTCAAGTTTTTTATTTGTCCAAATCATGGTGTTTGATCATGGTGAAATGCAAATGTTTGCCAAAATCCATTTTTTTATTTATTATTCTTTTTTTTTTTTACTCAACTATATAAGACTTGAACAAAAAGGATGAGAAAAAGAGAAATGCACGAATAATTTTATTATAACAGGAGACAATAGTACAAAATAGAAAAAAGAATACAAAAATGATAGACTTAGTCTCGCACTCAGATTTGGATTCTGAACATGGATTCAGACTCGAATTTGAACTCGGACTCGGACACGGATTTGAATTTGGACTCAGACTTAGATTTGGATTCTGAATATGGACTCAGACTTGGATTTGGATTCAATCTCAGACAAATCAGATAATTGAGCTTGAACTTCTCCATAACATGCTACTTAGGCATGGATGAGGTGGGATAAGGTGGGGTTTTGTCTTCCACTTTGGTGAAGATGCATGGATCATAGTGATGGATTTGGCTTGAAAGAAAAGGTGGCATATCGATCTTAGCCTCAATGGTCATAGGGTTCAGATTCTTCATCACTTCTCATATTGGTGGTGGAGAATTCATCTTAAAATGATTCCCTTTGTATGCAATCTTTAATCTTTGAAGCGATCGCAACCAAAGCTTTGAAGGTGGGTAGGTATTAGGTTAGCAGATGGGCTTGGTAAACTGGGAGTAGGTTTTTGACAAGGATGTCCACCTGTTCTCGTTCTGCTGGTCGGTTTACCATTTGAGCAGCTTTAGCCCTCCACCTTGTAAGGAACATGGAGAATGACTCACTTAGAAGTTACTTAGTGGTTTCCAAGTCATGCCTAGTGATATCCACTTCACTGTTGTAATGATATTGCTAGACAAAGGCATGACAAATATCATCCCATGTCCTTTTCTGACTCTCATCTAGTGAAAGGAACCATCTCATGGCAGCACCGGTTAGTGATTGTTGGAACAGTTGAGCAAGGAGCTCATTGTTAAGTCCCAAGGGCTGTATTGCCCCTACATATATCTTCAAATGAGTCTTGGTGCAAGTGGTTCCATTATATCTCTCTAGTTCAAGCATTTTGAATTTGGGTGGCAGTCTGGCATTGGGAAAGAGGGTTAGGGAGCTGGCATCTACCAAGTCATCATGCTTTTTGAGATTCTTAAAGGTCCTTTCCATAGCTTCAAATCTCTCTATGAATTCTTTCATGTCAGGGTGAGAGAAAGCTTCCTTCCCTTGAAAAGGATTCTCAGGAGAGGAAGGGTTAGAGTGGGTAAAGGTGTTTGGCACATAGGTAGTGTGGGTATGGGCTTGGGCCGGATTTGGGATGGTTGGGTTTAGGTTAGCTTGACTAATTATGGCTTGCACCTCTTCCAGAATAAATTGTCTCTGCTCCTTGAGCTCAGCTTGTATTGCTTGCAAATTCTTTTCTTGCTTGATGATGAGGGTGGCTAAGAGTGTGTTAAGGGCAACCATGTCAGTCGGGTTAGCCATTGGTACCTTGAAGAAAAACAAAAGGAAACCCAGTAAGTGATGGGTATGGAACAGGGAAGGTGATGAAAGTATGGGCATGCAAATTTTAAAGGAAAAGGATTCCCTATTGCGTTGTGGGCCAACCATTTTTTGGGCTTTGAGGATCACCTAAGGTATGATGGGCCACAGATGTTGGGCTTAAGGGTAATGATGGGCCAAGGATTGTTTGGGCTTAAAGGTAATGGTGGGCCAAAGATGTTGAGCTTTAGGGGTAATGGGTTGGTTTTGAAGGTAATAGGCCAAGGGAGTTGGGCTTAAGGTTTGTGGGGTGAAAGGGATTGGGTCAAGATGAGAGTGTTTGACCCTTCTTCGGTTCAAGGCTCCATTTAAAATGAATACGTGCTAATTTATACATTATGAATGCATGATATGCATGGGAAAAATATTTCATGAAAATGCAATTGTACAAGGTTTTGATTATGGTACATACAACCTAAGGTCAGATTCTAGGTTCATTACATGAAAGGGTAAGGGTGGCTTAGAATTAGGTACTCGTCACACTAGAGCAGCGATATACCTAACCACATGTGAGTCAAGGAGCCTCGCATGGGTTAAACAGTACGTGCTTACTCGTTACACCTTTGAAAGGATCAAAGGATTCGTCGCGGAGTGGATGATTTCACTATTGGCAAGCAAACCTAAGGAAGGTTGCCCACTCGATGCTACTCATTATCCATTGTTTTTCTAGAACTAGGTTTGGAGGTAAAGAGCTTATGCAAGTGATGCATGAAAGTCACAACTATATTAAAAGCCAAACTTTTTAACCAATTAGTAGTCCTCTTTATTTTCTTTTTATTAAAAAGAAGGTGGTTCCTAGTGGAGTCACCAACTGTGAGGCCTCGCCAGAGCACCGATTCGATCCGCTAGAGGGGAATCGAAATGCTCATTTGGGTTTGAACTCACGATGGAACCCTCAAGTTCATATTGATTGATTTTGAAAAGTTTTTTAAAGTCGCCACCTTACTTTATTTTTATTTGGGAAAATATAAGATAAAAACCCATTGATGACTCTAATTTTTATCCCAAAGGAAAAGTACACTAGCCTCGAAACCAAAGAGGATTCGGGGACTAGATTTTCAGTTCATTTTAATTAGTTTGGCATTTAATAAAATTGTGACTTAAAATTGATTTCATGAATTGTGCATGTGCAATATAATAAATGTATGATTATGTAAATAAAATAAATAAAAAGGAAATAAAGAAAGATAAATAAGTTAAAATTATAATAAAAATCCAATTTAGGGGATACCTCCTCTAACCCTTTTGGGTTCTAGGGAAGTCACACATTTCCAAACTAATCCTAATAAAATCAATGTAACAAAGGAAATTAAATTGAAGTGAAGAAGGTGATGAGGGGAGAAGTTGATTAATTTTAATTGGATTCGATACTTAGACCGAGCATGCCTGCGTATCCTTTTGAATGGGAATCAGAACCCACGCAGTTCTCCCTTCTTGCGAAGGGGCTTGTTTAGTCAAACCACTTTATCATGTTTTGATTGATTGAAAGTTGAGTTGATTGGATTGATTTTAATTGATTACCAGATTGAATTAATTATTTCAAATTTTAGTTAACTATTCTATGAATCAACTAAAAGAGAAAATAATTAGGCAAGGAGCCCAAAGGAAAAGAAAAGAATAATCCCAAGGAGGGAAAAATAAATAAATAAAAAGACTAATCCCAAGGAGGAAAAAATAAATTAAAGAAAGAAAGAAAAAGAAAAGAGAAAGGAAAAGAAGCTTACCTTGCACTTGAGCGGCTTTGGAGACTTGGCGACGGGCTTGCCTCGGACGGCAGGGAACTTTTGACTCAGCGGGTCTGCTCTGGAAGTCGCAACCAAATTTTCTTTGCAAAGCAAGGAGCACTAGCAAAGCAAAAAAAAATAAAAAGAAAAAGAAAAGAAAATTTAAAACTATAGAGCTTGTTCCTTAGTGGACCAAGCATATGGGAATGATTCGCTTGATGCAAAGGCTAATCAAGCAAACCAAGAGGTTAATAGGTGAGGAATAATGAGTGGGAGGACCCCTACATATAGGGTGAAGGATGGGGGGAAGTCTCATGAAGTTCCGATGTGGAATAAAAGCAAAAAAGAAGAAAAAAAATTGAAAAAACACTTCTACTGCCACAGGGGAGCCCTATGGCAACCGCAGGCTAGCCTGCGGTTGCCGTAAGGCTCCCTGCGATTGCCTCAGAAGTCCCTACGGAACCGCAGGATCTCCCTGTGGTTGCCACAGGCCTGGGCCTGAATTCTACCTTTTTTTTATTATTTTTAATATTATTTTTATTTTTTATTATTATTATTATTTTGGGATATAAAATTGAGGGTTCACACACACTCATCAAAATTGTCTAACAAATAGACAGTTCTGATGAGGGGGCAACTGTGAACCCTCACTTTGGCACCTCCAAAATTATTTCTAAACTGTCCAAAACTGATCGAAATATTTTTCTATCCAAATTGACACTTTTTTTATTATGACCGAATTTTTTATACCAGATAGCATTTTTCAGAAATCGACCGACTCTTCTTTAAAATTGACTGTCAAATTGTCTGATAATTAATTTCGAATCCACCGCCACTGACCGGTAATTTTTCAAAATTTAAAAAACCCTAAAAACTGATCCGGAAGCCCCAAAAATTGAGTCAGAGGACATGAAGACCCAGAAACCTAGCTGCCACGCGGACGTCCAAAAGAGAGGCCTGCAGATCCACAGGCCACCTGCGCGGGTCCATGAGGCAGTCTCACGGCCACCGCAAAGGCTGGCTGCGGATGTGCTAGACGCCCCACGGTCCGCACTGACGCGCCTGACATGCGTAGTATTGACGCGTGTCAATCGCGTCAGCAGCCGCGGGATGGATCGGCGAATCCGCCAGCAGGCCCATTTTGCGGCCGTCCGTGAATTTCTAATGCAGATCCGTGCAGACTTGACACGGATCCATAGCTTGTCCTAGCGACTGGCCCCCTGTGTGGGGAAATTTCAATTTTGCCCCTTTTTCAGCCCACTTTTTCAGGCTTTTTTAGTCTTTTCACCCCACCTTCATTTCCTATAAATACTCCCTCCATTTCTCATTTCAAAAGACACCAAGAGCTAGTATTGAATTTCTACTACTCTTTCACTCTCTCTCTCTCTAATTAATTAAACTCTCTTTGATTTTAATTAATTAATTTTCATTTAGTCTCCACTCAATTTGGTTAATTAATCACTTTAATTAATTAATCATTTTAATTAATTAAGAATCGGGTAATCAATCCTTTTAAATTAATATCCCCTAAAGTTAATTTAATCCAATCTACCTCTCTGAAACGGAACTCCGATCCGGTAAAACCATCCACCCATTAAATATTCCTAAAGGTATAATCCCTTACCCTCACTCAAACCCCAAATCAAATCAACCCAATCAATCTAATCAATCCCAAAACCCTTCCACCTCACTGTGGAACGAACTACGTGGGTTTTGATTCTCATCCAATGGGGTACGTAGGCACTCTTGGAATTTAACTCCAAACCTCAAATACAAATCCCCAATCAATCCTTTTCCCCTATATTTTTTAAATATTTGTATTTAATTCTAATGTAATTAGTTAATTAATTATTTTGGACTAAAAGAGCGATCATGTGATTTCCCTAGTACTCTTAAAGGGCTAGAGGAAATACTCTCCTTTACTTATGAATGTTTAAATTACTCGATTTCAATTCTCCATGCACTCATAATTATGGCATGTTCATGCATTATAATTGTCATTAATACTTGTCATCCATGAAATCAATTTTCAAGTCAAATCAAACTTAAGAGCCAAATTGAGATTATTTCAAAACCAAAAACCTAGTCCCCAAGCTCAACCTGGTTCGAAGACTAGTGATTTTATCCTTGGGTAAATTAATCAAAGATTAATGAATTGGAGTCAATTTAGATTTTTCCTTAATTTTTCCATTCAAATAAATTAGGGTGGCGACTCCAGAATTCTTTCAAAAAATCAAATCAATTTTCTGAAGCGATAGTGGCTTCCAATCGTGAGCACTGAAACTCGTACCTAAACTCCCTTAAAAATCACTCGATTTTCTTTCAGGCATTTTTCCCAAGCGAGGGGAGGGGCGTTCGAGCAAGGCCTCACAATGGGCGAGAAGGTGGGGATAACTTTCTCAAGGTAGTCTTCTAGGGTGATTACGAGCTACTGTAAAAGGCTTGACTATAGCCTGTTAAAAGAGTTGCTTATTGAAGAGAAAATCTCTAAGTGGGTTGCTTAGAGGATTAGATGTAGGCAAGAGGGTCGAACCAATATAAATCACTTATGTCATTTTTCTTTCTCTATTCTCCTACTCATCTACTTTTCTTTATGTTTCTGCACTCACTAATTATTGTTGTTGTTTGATCTTATCTAATGGGTGTATGAAAAAGGAACTCAGTAAATCCAATCTACTTTTGTCAACTTAATGATATAAAGTGATTTGGTGGAAGTTCAAATTTATTCAGCTCACTTGCAAATCATTTTAATTATGTTCCATTTAAAATAGTCATCTAACTTACTCTGAAATAGTATCATCATGAGTCCAATGATAGACTTGATGTCTGACTTTGATCACTAGACTGCTGAAATATTATTAGATGTTTATTTAATCTATGCTTCACTTCAGTAATCTAATTTGTTGTGCAATCATTTTCTCTTTAGTGTATTTGAGCTTTTCTTAACTTTCAAAATATTTATTTTGCACTTAAGAAGTTCTTATGAGGATTAGTGGTGCTTTGGTTTGAATTCGAAAGAATTTCAAAAGAAGTCCAATTCACCCCTCTCTTGGACTGCATGAGCCTAACTCTCATTTGGTATCAAAGTAGGTCTCACCTACTAAGGATTAACATCCCTAAGAAAAGATCCAATAGTCGCACCTAATCCTATGATACTTGAAGGACAGTCTATTACTAAACCTCTGTTATTCAATGGCACAAACTACTCCTTCTGGAAAAATAGAATAGCATTCCATCCAATCAACTGATATAGATGCCTGGAGAAATATACTTGATGGACCAAAAGTACCCAGAAAAAGTATTATGGAACAACAAGTGCCTAAAAAAGAATCAAAATACAATGATACAGACTAAAGACTAGTCTAGCATAATGCTAAAGTCATAAATAAACTTCATTGTGCTCTAGATATAATGAAGTACAATAGAGTTTCATCTTGCACATCTGCCAAAGAAATTTGGAACAAACTTAAGGTTATCTATAAAGGAACCAGTCAAGTCAAGGAGTCTAAGATTAATCTCCTATTGACTGAATATGAGATGTTCCAAATGAAACCTAATGAGACTGTTTTTGAAATGAATACCAAGTTCACTAATATAGTGAACAAGCTTAGATCTCTTGGCAAAGACTTCACCGAAGCTAAGCAAGTTAAGAAGCTTTTGAGATTGCTACCAAAAGCTTGGGAATCTAAAGTTACTATGCTAATGGAAGAAAAAGATTTCAATGTCTACAGTTATGATAACTTGGGAATCTAAAGTCATTGTGCTAATGGAAGCAAAAGATTTCAATGTCTACACTTATGATGAACTAATTGGATCTCTTCTAACTCATGAAATGATGATCTATCAATGACAACTAGATGAGAATCTAAAATTAGATGACAAGAAGAAGAAAAGGATCGCCCTAGTAATGGACACTAGTTTTGATAGCTCCAGCACAGATGGAGATGAAGAAATGGCAACATTAACAAAAAGAATGAAGAGGTTCTTCAAAAAAGGTGGAAGGAAATCTAGAAGACCATTCAAAAAAAACACCTCATCTAAAATGGAGAATGTTAAAAAGGAGACGTCTGATGTTGTTTGTTATGAATGTAATGAACCTGGTCACATCAAGCCCAATTGTCCATTGTTGAAGAAGAAGAAAAATAAAGGCAAAGCTACTATAGCAGCCTATAGTGGAAGTGAAGCGTCATCATCAGATGAAGAAGAAATATCAGACGAGGAAGAAGTAGCTAAACTGTGTCTGATGGCTAAAACAGATGACCACAAGGAAACAAAGTCAAAATTAAAAAACTAGAAGGAGCTAAATTTATCTAATCCAATTAATCCTAATGAAAATGAAATATATGATGCCTTTCCTGAATTATATGAAGAGCATAAAACTATGAGAAAGAAATACTTGAGCTTGAAATCAAACTATAATGATCTTATGGCAAAGAATATTGCCTTGCATGTGGAAAACAAGAAAAATGAATTCTTATTGGCAAAAATTGAGCAAATTAGGAAAGAATTATCAAATGCTATAAAAAATAATGAACAACTATTTGAGTCAAATGAGATCTTGAAATATTAAATTGAAAAGTAAAAGGAAATGTTGAGCCTAAACAACTCAATCATTTCTAGAATGGATTTTGAAAGATCTAATTTGACAAGATGCATTGATCAATTGAGAAAGGAGTTAATTTCTAAATCATCTATTGCACATCTTAGGCATGCATCTTGTGAACCCTTAATTTTCACCCTCAAGCATACAACCAAACCCTAGAGGCACCTAAGCCCGGTAAACAAACCTCCAAAAGCCGAAATCGCCAAAATCCTAAAAATTGAGAATCTGAGCCTCGAGACCCGAGACTCATCCCTCAAGTCTTTAATCTCAAAGCAAGCCAAAATACTCTTTTTAGCTTGGTCCGAAAGGAATGAGCTCCCTAGTTTTAATTTTTCTTTTTATTTCTTGTTTTGTTATTGCTCTTTGCTTTGCAAAGTAAGATTGGGTTGCGACTTCCCGAGCAGACCCATCAAATCAAAAGTTTTCCATTGTCCAAGGCAAGCTTCCCGCCGTCTGAAGTAAGTCGCTGCCCACACTCCAAGGCAAGTCTGCTGCCGACTAAGACAAGTCTCCTCCATCCTAAAGTAAGTTTATTTTACTTTTCTCTTTTTCTTTCTTTAGTTTTCTTGTTTTCTTATTCTTTTATTTTCATATTTCTTTTATTTTTCTTGCTTATTTTATTGTTTTCCCTTCCTCTTTGTATGCTCCCTTTCTCTTTAATCACTTTAGAAAATGCATATTAATTAGAATCTGACTTAATTAAATTGTTAATCAATTGATTCATTTGTTTGTTAATTAAAACATTATTTAATTAACAACTTGGTAATCACTTAAATTGGTTAATTAATCAACCCATCTTTTAATCAATCAATCTGAAACATGATAAAAGGCTCAAACTAAACAAATCCCCTTTGCAAGTAGGGCGAACTACACGGATTTTGATTCCCATCCGAAGCGATATGTAGGCATGCTTGTTCCAAGCATCAAATCCAATTAAAACAAACAACATCTCCCCTATTTCACCTTCTTCATATAGATTAGGTTTTGTTCTCTTCTTATGGCTTATTATGTTTTTAATTGGATTTATTTTGGGGAATGTGTGACTCCCCTAGAACCCATAAGGGCTAGAGGGAGTATTCCCTAATTTGGTTTGTATTGTAAATTCAGTGCTTTCATTACTTTCTTTATTCAATTATCTTATTGCTTTTATTGCTTTATTTTAATAATGGCTTATGCATGTTTAATTGTTCATACATTTGTAACTATTCATGAAATTAATTTTAAGCTATTGTGTATTAAACTTGCCAAACTCATTTTTCTTAAATAAACCAAAAAACCTAGTCTTCAAATCCTCTTTGGTAATCGAGGACTAGTGCACTTTTTCTATTGGGATAATAATTGGAGTCATAAATGGGTTTTTTCTTATTTTTCCCAATTAATAAATAAATTAAGGTGGTGACTCCCAAAATACTTTTTCAAAATCAACCAATCTGAACCCGAAGGTTCCATCGTGAGTACAAACTCGAATGAGCATTTCGATCATCTTTAGCGGATTGGACCGGTGCTCGGGCGAGACCTCACAGTTGGCGACTCCACTGGGGACCACCTTCTTTTTAATAAAAAGAAAATAATAGGACTAATAATTGGTTTAAAATAAGAGTTTGGCACTTTTAATGCAAAAATGGCTTTCATGCATCACTTGCATAGGCTCATTTCCTTTCAACCTAGATTTCTCAGGAAAATAATGGATAGAAAGTAACATTGAGTGGGTAATCCTCATTGGGTCTATTCGCCGATAGTGAAATCATCCACCCCGCGATGTAACGAGTAAGCACTTACTGTTGGACGCAAGCGAGGCTCTTTGACTCATATGTGGTTAGGTATATCACTGCTCTAGTGTGACGGGTACCCTATGCAAGCCACCCTTACCTTTTCATGTAATGAACCTAGAACCTGACTTAGGTTGTATGTACCATACTCAAAGCCTTGTATAATAGCATCTTTCATGAAA
>CATKHJ010630333.1:0-26214 GCA_949750685.1 Vernicia montana
AGGGTCGAAGACCAAGGCGAAGGCCGAAGGTCGAAGACCAATGGCGAAGGCCGAAGGTCGAGGGCCGAGAGGCGAAGGCCGAAGGTCGAAGACCAATGGCGAAGGCCGAAGGTCGAAGACCAAGGGCGAAGGCTGACCCTGTTTTCCCAATTCTTCTCTTTTAACTTGCTCAATACTTGTAACTCATTCAATCATCAATTAGCAATCAATACATGTATATTCAGGGTATTACAACTGACCTCTCGGAATTTTCTTATTAATATCTTGAGCTACACTACTCATTTTTATCTAATTATTTTTGGATTATAAAATATACACATAAATTAACAACATACCTAAAAACCAGCTGATTTGGAGCTCTACACTATCTATAGTGACCTATTGAAATTTGTCATGTATCAACACCCTAGACAGACTGACTTTTCCCAAATATTGCTAGTATAACTCACAATTATTAAGTATAATGACTAAGACCTTTTACAAAATAAAATATAACATATGAAGAACCAATTGATTAGTTTAGAACTTGGACAAAATTTGCCTCTAAGACCCCTTAAACTGCTACTCAAATTCTATATCTCCATTGACCCTGTATATAGGGACAGTCCCAATGTGGGCCTCATATCTCCCAACATATTGAGAATTCCTTTAAACCCTTTTACTGAATTCTACTTAACCTACCTGTCTCCAACTTTCTAATTTCTGGCCAAGTCAAATTCAAACTCCAAGGTCCTTGAATCAAGACCATAATTTACAGGTGCTGAATCTTCCTCCAAACTGCCTTCCCTTTACAAACTCATTGGTTTCCCCTATTGGGGTCCCCTTGGGCAGCCTCAAATCTACTCCCTATTTAAACTCCACTCTTCCTTAGCCCTCCTAAAGCCTTTTCCATTTATTCTATGCATTAAGTAACCCCTAAACATCTTCCCCAAACCAACCGAATCAAACTAATCACCAAACCCTAACCCTTCTCCATCTTTCCACCATCCTAACTTCCTTCAATTTTCTTCACCAAACCAACTCCATACAACCTTCTTCCACTTATTTAAGCATCAACCAGCCAATTTCCCCCATGCAAACTCATAGAACCCAAACATCCATATAAGAAAAAGGAAGAGAAAATCTAAAGAATCTACAAGTAATCTACTTAATTCATCAAAATAATTCAAATCTATAACTAAAGCTTACCTTAATTGACTTTCCTTCTTTCCCTTCAAGTATGCCAACACTCTCACTCACCCTTTCTTTGTTCTTCTCTCTTTTCTTTACTTTATAGCTCCTAGTTAATAAAATAGCTAAGTATGAGATGATAAGGCTTGGCTACCTGCCTTTAATAGATATTTTTCCTCTTCTTCTTTTTTTTTTTCATTTTATTTTAAGATGAAATTTGTTAATTTAATTTATTATTTTCCCCTTCCAATTTTCGGCAGTCTTCCCCCATTTTTTCATTTATTTTATTTTATTTTTAATTAATTAATCAAAAGTCCAAGTTAATGATTACCTATTTGCTATTAATCACTAAATTGTCATTTCTAAGCTTTATTTGCTCTAATTTATATAAATATTGTCTATTAATATTTTTAATCTAATTTTTAGGGTTCTAGGACCATAATTAATTACTCATTCATCAAATTTTCCTAAGTCAAAATCTAGGAAAAATCTCGGAGTCAAAATTTATCGATTTCGCGCTTAGCGTATCGATTTCGCTTAAGTATTTTCTACGCTCAATTCTAACTTAATTATTGACTTTTATCATTCCTAATGTCTTCATATTTACCTAAATTCTCCAAATAAAATCTAAGAATCCTTTCCGAGATCTAAATTCACCGATTCACACTTAACACCTCAATTTTCGAACCTCGTACTCCTCTTTAGGGTTTCGATTCCTAACTTCTTATTTTCATTCTTACATTTTCTGTTTTACTTGTTCTTATGCTAAATCTAGTTCCTCTGATGATTTTTTTGGGATCCTCAACCTTATATTATATACTCAGGGTCTCGGTTTTCGAATCGACACCCTTTTCGGAGTCCCAATTTCTATCTTCCTATTCACCTCCTTACTTCCTCCTTTTCACTTGCCTTTGTTCTGAACTTATCGGCTCTAATGACTTTCTGGGGTGTTACACATATAGAGCTCCATAAGCTTTAATAATTTTAATGGTGAATGAAAAATGAGTAGTGAAGTTTGCAAGTGTGTTAGTTGATGAATCCCATAAGTGCACAGACACTACATATGTTGCTCGGCCGACTCGACATGAATCATCAACTGTGTTGAGTTCAATAGCTCCATCTAATGGTGAAGCATCACCTTCATAGATTACATTGTCTCTGTCTGTATCATAATCAAAGCGAGTTATATTGAAGAAAAGTGAATGAGCATAAGGAAGAAGAAATGAATGGATGATGATAGTGAATAAAATAATGCAAGATAAGTTGTTGAATAGGTAATTAGAGACATGGTTTTGCATTTTTGTTGCTAATTAATAAAGGGCAAGGCATATTCAGAATCTTGGACACAATTATATAAACAAAAACTTAATGAGTTTGGTATAAATTTTCTTAAGAAAATCCAATCAGCAGCTTTGAAATTGCTGCTTAATTGTCGTCTTTAATCAAATTGCTAACTGATATGAAGCTTAATTTTTGACCTATAGTGCTTGCAAACAAAAATTAATTACCATATATTATACCAAAAGCATGACAGTATAACACAATTTTTTAATTAATGACCAAGCTTGCATATGTAATAGGGGATTCGAACCCACTCTATCTCCAAAGTTATTTACTATCAGGCATATATTTACTGATTAGAAGTCACATTAATCAACACAAATATAAGTTATTGAGAAATTATATATTTTACAGATTAAACTAACCACAGAGCCTACTAAATTAAAGTAAGAATGTGAGATATTGATATTGGAAAATTCACTAAACTTGTCGTTTTCAACAGTTCAACATGTTGAAAAATAGAATAGTAAATCAAATGAGAATAGTAACTCAGACGACAAGACGTATGAGGCCCATTAATACTATAGCATATCATGCGGTCATCCAACGAAAATTGCGCCGCTTGCGAACATCTTATAGAAAATGTTAGGAAAGACTTGTCGTTTAACTTAAACGACAGAATTGTGAGGCTCGCTAAAGCATGACGCATTCCTCCAATGATCGTTCGAGCGACTTTCGAACATCTTTTAAAAAAATGTTTTATTGCATATAAAAAGTAAACGTTGTTGTTTCATTCGTTATTTGAGTTTGGATATTTTCAAGGATAAACGTTGTCGTTTCATTTGATGCCATATATATATATATATATATATATATATATAGTGAAATAATATTTAGTAAGGGATATCTCTTAGAGAAAAGTATAAAAAACTAACTTGTGATTTGACCTTTTTCTTAAAAGAGACATGAGGTTTTTTTTGACATTTAGGTACATGTGGTATGTTTTATTAGGCACTTAAGAATCAAATTTATTAATAAAGTTAATATTTGATCATTTTATATATAATATAAATTAAAAAAATATTTTATTTTGATGTGGAATTCCAAGATCCACTTTTGAATTAAAATTTAATTTAATTCATTATAAAAATTAAAAATACTTTTAAAAGAAAAAAGGAAAAAATTATAAAAAAAATTATAAATCTCAAATTTCACTCATATAATAATTTTTACACATCTTAAGAAACAAAACAAATTATTCCAAAAAAAAAAAAGAAACAAAACAAATTAATAAATCTCATAAAATCTTTAATTTAATATTTATGTTTCACAGTTACTCGTGAATATTCTAACTTTCATTTTATGAACAATAATAATAGCATATGATCATTAAATTAAAAATTTTGTTAAATTTATGGATATGTTTGGTTTCTTAATACATGTAAAAAAAAATTGTATGAGTGAAATTTGATATTTAGTAATTTTTTAATTTTTTTTCTCTTAAAAATAATTTTAAATTTTTATAATTAATTAAAATTAATTTTTTTTTCAAAAATGGGTGTTATAGTGTTTGGTGGAATTTCATGCTAGAGAAAAATATTTTCTTAATTTATATTATATGTTAAATGATCAAATATTAACGATATTAATAAATTTATTATTTAAGTGTTTGATCAAACACATTACAGAGTACATAAGTGTCCAAAAAAAAAAAAAATACCATTTCTAAGAAAAATGCCAAAGCACATGACAGTTTTTTATACTTTATCCTATTTCTTATTTTCTCAATTTTGAAAGGAAAAGAAATGGAGGTTTAAAAGGATAATTAATGGAGGTTTCAAACAATACATAACTCTTATTCCACTGCAATTTCTTTTCCTTTCCTTTTTTTTTTTATTTCATTTCCCAAATTAAGCATAAGAAAAATAACATAAAATGCTTATTTAGTATGAAACTTTTAAAATCTTAGGCTCCGTTGGAAAATATTTTTCGTATTTTCTGAAGTTTGAAATGTTTTGAAAAATTAGTCAACGGAAAATATTTTTCTGGTCAATAGAAAACTAAACTTTTTTTTAAGGAAAATGGCTTTCTCTTTTCAAAATAGGAAATCATTTTTCGGATTTTAACAAACTTATTATAATGAAAGAAAAATATGTAAATATAACTTTATTAATCCACCGATCACCGAATTTCACTATCGACAACCATTGATGACCACCGCTTGCCGCCGTCAACCACCACCAGTCCCCGGCAATCACCAAAATTATCATTTTTAGGTATTTTTTATCATACTTAACAATAAAATTTTAAATTTATGAAATTATTATTAGTTTAAATATGTTTATAATCTTATAAATTTAAATTTTTAATTTTTTAAAATAATTTTTAATATTGTTACGAAACAACAGAAAATTAGTTATTGGAAAAATATTTTTCTTGAAAAATATTTTATAAAGATAAGTTATTTTTCGAGAAACAAACGAAACTTTAATAAAATTAAATTTAGGATATGTTTAGATTAAAATTTAAAGTCTTAAATTTTTTATTTGAATTAAGTTAAAATATTTAAGTAATAATTTAGATATGGATGGAGAATTTGTATTCCACCTTAAATTTGAAGGAAAATTTTCGCTCCGCTAGCATTGATGGGTTAGAATGGATTTAGGTCCCTCATAGGGGTGAGTACGGTTCTCGGGTTATTCGAACCGAACCGAATCTCTGAACCAGAAAAATTACTAGTAATGAAAATCCTCAATCCCCGAAATTATCCTCGAACCGATACTGATATTATGGTACGATACTAGAGATTGATGTGTACCCATATCGAGAACCAAACCGATTTGGAACTGAACTAAACCAATAGGTCCGAACCCCGAACCAAATAGAGGCTCATTATTACTTTACTTATATTATATATGTTATATGTTATAATTATATATCAATATTAAGTTATATAATATCATATATGTTATATATCATATATATGTTATAATAATAATAGGGCAAATTACTATTTAGTTCTGAAATTTGACTTAATTAACTAACTCGTTGCTATTTTTTGAGAAACTAACTAATGAGTCCCTCAATTTTGGTTCCATCAGATTATTTAGTCATTTCGTCCAATTTTTATACTTTTCTGTTAAATTTATGAAAAATGACTAAAATGCCCTTGTATATATAATAAATATAATTTTAATTTTATTATTTAAAAATAAAAATTCAAATTAATAAAAGTAAATTATATTTATATAATTATATTTAATATCATCAAATTATAAATTATATAATTATTTTATATAATAAAAAATATTTATATTAATAAAATTAAATAATTATTATATAATTAAATGATTATTATATAATTATATAATTTTATTAATTTAATTTTTTTATTTTTAAATAATAAAATTAAAATTATATTTATTATATATACAAGAATATTTTAGTCATTTTTTCATAAATTTAACGAAAAAATACAAAAACTGGATAAAAAGACTAAATAGTTTGACGAAATCAAAACTAATAAATTAATTAGTTAGTTTCTAAAAAAATAGGGACGAGTTAGTTAATTAGGTTAAATCTCAGGGACTAAATAGTAATTTATTCTAATAATAATAATATTTGGGTTTATTTACCCGAAATACCAAAAATACCCGAATTGAATTTACCCTAGTTGTTAGAACTGATCCGAACCGAAATATCGGGACAATTCGGTACGGAGATTTTTAATGTTCGATTCAATTCCAATTCTTCAATTATAAAATCTTCGGGGTTTCGGTTTGATTTGGAGATTTTCAAATTCTCAGCTTTACCGAACTGTGCACACCCCTACCTCATCCCATCCTATCCCGCCCTTTCCTACCTTGAATTTCCGAAACATTTATGATCAATGTTTATTATATGCATTTTTATTATATTTTATGTTTTATATATATATGAAAATATATAATTACTTAAATAAATAAATATTTTGTTTCTTACTATTAACAAATAACACCTAAAAATATCTCATATATGTGTGCATATATTTAATGATAATGTACAAAATATAATTTTTTAATAGTATAAAATGATAAAAAAAAAAAAAAAAAAATTGGATACCCATCCCTGCCCCTGACATTTTTCTACCCCATTGTGTTTTTTACTATATGGCTATGTTTTTTACTAGATGGCTAATGAGACAGAGATGATAATTGAGAAATTCACCCGATCCTGCCCCACCCTGCCCTGTTATCATTCCTATTAATAACTCTATTTTCTTAAAATTATTTTACCTGTTTAAACTCAAATTTTGGTTCAGTTCTTGAAAATTTAATAATATTATTACTTATTTTGATAAATAAATAATTCTAACAATTTATAAATAAATTATAAAATATTTTTAGTATTTTATTTTATTTTATTTTGCATATCAAAATGACATTAATGATGCAGACGATGATGTCATGACATTAATGATACAGACGATGATGTCATGACATTAATGATGCAGGCTGATAAGGGTCAAAATATACCGAACTGGGTAGTAAAGTAAGTTGGGCCCAGCCCAATATAATATACTTACAAGCCCATTGACTAAAGTCAAATAAAGAGCCATTCAGTTCGTATCCAAGCAGGAAAAGGATCAAAACGATGCAGCAAGCCAATCTATATCCGAACCGGTCAAGGAAATCCATACTCAACTCATGTAAGGATCTATCTCCCATAAATATCTCAAAATGAAACCAACGAAAGGTACATGCATTCTTGCTAACACAAATACAGACTATTCTCCAATATTGTTCTCAGTCTCTTACATTGAGCTTATTCACTAACTTGACCGTCGGAGTGGTTTTGCTAGGCACCCCGCCTAGCCCACTTGACTCTTGTTTCTTCTTACAGGTCACATCAGTTCGATTCAAACTCAACTAAAGGTGAACTATTCTAAATGATCTCACTTCGATTCGAATTAGCTTCATCACTGTACACTAAATTTTAAAAATAAAATAATATTCATATAGTTAATTGAACAAAATTAAAATTTAAGCACTTACATAAAAATTTTCAAAAAATCCATGCATCATATTGAGTTTTTAATATGAATTTGAGAAAATAAATCTTAAAAGTTAACTATTAGGATTGGAGAGTCAATTTCCATAGCAATAACTTCCGTTAAATGACAATTAGATCAAGACAATTTTTTATTAAATCCAATTGACACTTGCAAATTTATGATATAGGACTGGCCCAAGAGAATTTAAAGTCTGAGAAGAATTCATACCAGAAGAAAGAATTGAAAGTCCGAAAGAAACTCATACCGAACGAAAAATAAATTTGAAACCGAAGAATAAACCCATGTCAGGCCAATAAATAATATTGAATCCAATCTAAATTATGATATAATGGGAGATTGTGCAATGATCGATTAGGTTTTGGTACCATATTGAGTTTTTTAATATAAATTTGAGAAAATCAATTTTAAAAACTAGCTATTAAGGTTGGAGAGTTCATTTTCATATTAACACATCATGAATGTGATTATCCTTTTAAAACTTATAAATATTTAAAAGAAATAATGCCTACTAAAGAAAAGAAGTTATCATTGCCATATGTATCTAATTATATTTTTTTTAATTGTATATAATTAAGTTTTAGTGGTGGGATCTATACCATAAACTAGAAGTTAGTCCGTGCTTTGCGCGAGTTTAATTTTATTATATTATTTTGTATAATAATATAACATAATTCTATAATAAATTCTATTTAGACCTTAATTATATTTTTCTTATAATTATGAAATAAAATTTTTACCTCATTTGTCTATTATTATTTAAATTAAAAAAAAAGTGTAATTTTATGTTATAATTATTTTATTAATTAGTGGTCTAATTATTTATATATAGACTATGTGGAAATTAAAAGTGCAAGTTATTTAATTTTTTTTAAATAGTAAATTATTGTATAATTTAAATTATGACATGGATATTTTATCCTAATTTTGAATTGAAAATTAATTATTATTAAAAATGTTCTAATTGAATGGACATTTATATTCATAATTTTAAAACAAAGATTAAAAAAAACAAAGTTTGTTGTGTAATTTTGAAATATTAGGAATAAAAAATTGTAGTTATATCGATCATAAATTTTATATGTTGTCATCATCAAGAATTTGGAAAAAAAAAAAGTACAACCTCTTGTAGTATCTAATCAATAATTCAATCATAATCAAAACACACGTTTAAAAAACTAAACCTATAAATGAGAAAGGAAGACAAATAGCCTGTTTTTTAATCATATAAAATAAAAATTAAGAAAACCAAACAAATGTTTAAATGAATTTATTTTACAACTTTACAAATTTTGATTCTCAATAACAATTTAAATTGAGGTAACATTTATGTTGTACGGAAACTTTCAAGAGTTTGCGTTTTTGTGTTTCGAAAACATTTCTTAATTGAAAATTCACGGAAATTTGTTCGAAACATTTTGGGTACATTTTTATAATTTGAAAAAGTTGGAAACTCATTTTCATAAACGAAAACTCATTTCCAAGTTGAAAAAAAAAAGTTAGCTCGCCTAAATCAATCTCTAAACAAAAATATCCACTCCCGATTTTATTTTTTCTTATATATATAATAATTATTATTATTATATATATATTTATAAATTATTATTATTTTTAGTATATATTTATAAATATATTTATAATATATACTTAAAATTATTAAATATATATTTATAAATTATTATATTTTAAGTATATATTTATCAATATATCCCCATATTTTTTATATTTACGTGTTTCCCTCACGTTTCATGTCCTATATTTTTAAAAATTATTGTTTTTACGTTTTCTGTTTCCCTGTTTCTTCATTTCCCGTTTCTGTTTCCATACAATTTAGGATGACATAAAGTGTATATATATATATATATAAAATCAAAGTTGGGTACAATCATTTGGCAAAAAAAAAAAAGTTGGGTACAATCTAATAATAATAATAAGATGAAGGATTAATTACAAAAAAAAATTCTTAAATTTTCACGAAATTTATAATTTTTTTATGAACTTATAATTTTAGCAAATTAGGTATTGATCTATTTAATTTTTATAAATTTATCACAATTAGTTTCAAGTCAATTTTTTAGTGGTATGATCTGACATTATATTTTTTTAATAATAATATAGCCACGTCAGATAAAACAAAAAAAATAATTAATTATAAAAAAATTCTTTAACTTTCATAAATTTACAATTTATGCATGAGTTTTTAATTTTGGCAAATCGGATATTAATTTATTAAATTTTTGCAATTTTATCACCGATTAATCTTCAGACCAATTTTCAAGTGGCTTAATCTAACATGGCATTTTTTTTTCCTGACATAGCATTGTTTTAATAATATTATAGCCACATAAGATAAAACATAAAATTAAAAAAAAAAACAAAGAAAAAAGTGAAGATGGAGTCAAAGTCATTTCATCCTAAACAAATTAAAAATCAAAACCCTCAAATCCTAGTTTTTTTTTTGGTTTTTTAAATGATGGATTTTGCTTCTTGCTTGAAGTTTTTAACTCATAAAAGTGAATTGAAAGGTGGATTTTTGTTGCTTGGTTGTTCTCATATGTTTTCAATGTTTTTGGGTTGTTTTTGATATTTGGTATAGGGTTGAAGTTGTTGCAATTGAACCAATTGTATCCTATACTTAGCCTCATATGTATTGATTAAGAAAATGAATATCATTATAGAAAAAGGAAAAAACTTTCGATTTTTAATTGTTAGACCTGTTGAAAAAAAAAAAAAGTAACTAATTTAAAAATTACCACGTTTGAAATAGAAAAAAGAAATTTCACTTGTCATTTATATTGCTAAACAAATATGTACTATTTTTTTTTTTTTTTTAGGAATGAAACTTGCATAATAATATTAGTGCAAAGAAGTTTACATCTGTTGTGATGAGAGGAGCTGCCAATTTAAAATTGCTAATTAATAGAAAATAAAATTGCTAAAACCCTCCCACAGCAGAGCCTCCATTATCGATTATTCGCAATATAATTTAATTTTTTTTACAACATAAATGTATTATTTAATATGCAATAATAATTGGAATTATATGGAAGCGGATATAATTATTAAGAATATGAAGCGGATATAATTATTAAGAATATGACATGGACAAAAATCTTACACTCATTAAATATAAATATATTAAGTGATTAACATAAAAACGAACTCTCTAATTTTAATAGCTAGCTTTTAAAGTTGATTTTACTAAATCTATACTAAAAACTCAATTCTTGTAAATAACAGTTTTTGTTTCAGCAAATAAAAAAGAATATTTTTTAGGCAATACACAATAGCTAATTCTCATTTGATTTTTGCAGGCTTGAAGTTGATTTTGAAAAAAGCTTCGTCATCCGTCCAGAACAATGCTTTTTTATTTTTCACTCAAAAGCTGTTACTTGCAATTGCAATGCCAAACTAGCTCTAAATTCTTGACATAAGCCATAAGGTCAGTTCAACAAACATTGAAATTATACGAGTAAATAAACAAGGACAATAAACTAAATAAGAACAGAAGAAGGTCAGATTTTACAAAGGCACCAATATTCATGCCAGTATTGCTTTGCACCTACAACCAGCTTCCAACGAAAATCTAAAACAGAGATCAGATGCTCAAAATTCTTACAAACGCTAATGTCTTGGGAAAAAGGATTTGCTCAAAGAATATCACAAACTTACAATGGTAACTTTGTCGATATGCACCAGCACATCTCCAGCTGCCTTCCGAAACAACTTGAACTTCGGCAGTAGAGGTATCTTATGGCAAAGAATAATACAAGATTGGCCATTCCAGTCAGGTGTACAAACTACGAGAACATTCGAAGGAAGTTGTTTGCATATGCCATTGGCTTGACATCAGGGTGAAGCTGCAAATTGAATAAAAAGGAAAGAAAAATAAAAATAAAAGTTGTATCATTTCACATTCCACAAAACCATTTAATTTTCTGAAACCGAACCCAACCCCCTCTCATCCCAAAAGGAGTAAAAGGAAAAAGAACAAAACAATTTCTTAGAGAAAAAACTGACCACTGCTGCAAATGTTACAATATTTGGCTTCAACTCAGGGGCTTCAAATCGAATAAAAGCACCCTTATTACCCATCTGAAAAGTGCAAAATACAAGAAACGATCAAGATACAAGAAACGATCAAGACAAGCAGTATCCATAACCACATGCACTCTCAAGACAATTAAAATGACTGGAATAAATGATAATCATGCAGTTTACATTCTAAATATAATATAAAAATACAGAACTATTATCAGTAATACCGGGATCTTTAACTCCCCAAAAGGACAAGGAACCAACGGACCATGCATAAAGGTATTTAATTATGAGATTAGCTAATTACTTGACCCACTTAGTCCGTTCTTGCAAGATTAGGTGCATAAATTTTTCGGCCTTCTCATTTAAATAAGATTTCCCTGGCTTAATGGGTAATTAATTGCTACTGATAAAGAATTCTCTCTCATTGTAAATTGAAGTGATTGAATTTGCACAATGACACCATAAAAATATATGATAGATCTTTTGTTTTTTCAGATAATGAATGAGATTCTTGTATTCTAATCTCCTATTCATCCATACTGATCAAATATAGAAGACTATGGAATCTACAAATTTCAACAGAGGACAATCAATACTAGCACTCTCCAAAACTGAAAATGGAATCCATCTATAAAAAAGTAAGAAAAACTCAGATTTCTCCTTTCCTTCAAAAATCCTACTTTTTCTCCAAGCTAGCCAAAATTCAACGATAGTAGTCTCCAAGCCCAAAGCATGCTCTCAATTGAATTTGACATTATATATTTCTCACTAATGGATACACACATTCTTAGAATGTTCTAGTCCACTCAGAAAGCAGGAACCAATGGCGGACCATATCAGCAGTGCTTTCACAAAGTATCTGTTAACAAACATTTTTCCTATTTCTTTGGAAATTGTCAGATTTGAAACTCATCTCTGGGAAGGGAAGAAAAAGGAAGCAACTTTTTGTAGGTGCCCCATCTTCTACATATAACTCTCAAGGGATGTTATTCCTACAACCCTGGAAATAACCCCTGCAATCTTTCCTTTCTGTATGTTTGTCTCAAGATTAAAGCAATAGACTTGAGTTCTTGACAGTACCTACCCCCCCCACAATTAGTGACATGGAATATGCATAGCTATTTGTTGTACATTCATGCCAAGCTCAAACATAATTGGCTAATTGCTAATAAAATTGAAAGTAAATTTTAATCGTAAAATTTGATTACCTGATCACAATAATTTGGAGCAGAAAAAACAGTAATAAGTTTACCATCATGCTCAATCTCATAACCTTCATCCTTTACTTCGTGAGAACGCACGACTAAATCTGTCAGTTGTGTAATTGAGTAACGCATTAGGAGACACCAATAAGAAACCAACAAAACTACTGATGCTTGACCACAATTACCTAGATTATTATCCTGCAAAAATCTTTTTGTCACATCTCCACCGAAAGAAAGGCCTACACCCCGCTTGCTAGGACCTCTTCCAGGGAAAGGCTGTGGGTCACTCCATAGCAATTCACACATCAACCCTTACAAAAATTAAATGCAATATAAGAAGCAACGCATATACATTACAAAGATATAACCATAAAATAAAACTTGAACAAGTCAGTAAGAAAATGGTTGTATATTCCTACCCATGTGCATACACATATTCATTATGCCGGTAAAGCATGTATAGGATTGATTAAAATAAAAATGGAGTGGCCCTTGAAGTTAAATAACACAAACTAGCAGTTAAAACAGTGAACCATGCCATTCCAGAGAATATTTTCCATCGTTACAGCAGTAATTCCAGGATAAATAGTACAACCCAACCACATTCTCTCAACAAAGATATATTTTACACTGGGAAAGAAGAAATTTTCTTGGCAATTAAAGATGTTAACTTTACCACAATGAATGTGGAATAAAATAGAAAAATACTTAAATTCTTCATCTTCACACACTTTTCCTCCGCAAAATATACCAGAAGTTCCAAGACAACACAAACAAGAGCATCATATAATTCATACTTTAACTTCCTTTCTTCACATGACAGACACCATAAGGTCATGATAGAGAAAATGAAAACTACAATATTTTGAATCCACACACACCCATATTCCAGAGACCATGTGTGGAGTGGGACAATCGGAGCAAAAGAGCCAAAAGAATCACATCAATCATCCAAGGGAATCATTCCAACAACCACAATGAAACATCAGTTGCCACAATGAGAAATCAATAACGAAATTCATCGTCGCAACAGATGAGCATCTCACCGATCATAATATAGAACCTTGAGATGACTGGCTTGGCGAAATAGCAGTCAGCAATGACAGATGCCAAGATAATTACAAAATGACAATACTGGCAAGAGGATCAAATGAACCCAAACATTACAAATTTAATTTAAGAAAACAAATAAATAATGCAACTTACCTTCTTCAGGGGGCTCACAAAAGCGATCGATGGCTCTAATGTCGGACAGTTTCACCCCATCAACACTGAAAAGACCTCCATGAACTACAAATACCTTCTCATTTATCACATGAGCCAAAGGTAAACAACAAAAGACTTCTGCAAAGAGTTCCACAAATGTCTCGCTCAACTTGGATCGGACCTCACCCTCAAAACCATATATCTTGTTCATACTCTTGCTTTCATGATTTCCTCTAGAAAGATATATGGCTGAAAAATTGAGAAATGAATAAGTAAACTGTAACAAAACAATGAAATTACTACCAATTAAAAGCACAAAGGAAAACCAGCAGCATTAAACAGGACCATGTCATTGTTAAAACAAGATTATAGTATTAAAACAGCAAAATTAACATTTAATGATAACAAAAATAAATCTTCAGAGAGAGAGAGAGGGAGATTTATGAAAAGATATATATATATATATATTAAAAGTTCTGAAGAACCAAAGGGGGTGCACCTGATGGACACATGCACTTGAATGCAAACAATGTGAGAATGACCTCCAAAGAAAATGATCCCCTATCCACAAAATCACCATTAAACAGATATGGATTCTCTTCTGAAGGAAGACCATTCAGCTCAAAAATGTTTAACAGATCATAGAACTGCAAGCATTATAAAACAAGAGTAAGTACCATAGAATTGAAATAGAAAAACAAGAAAATATAATCAATAATGAATAGCTTTGAACAAAAGGACATTTTTCAAATAAGATGCAATAAATGTAAAAATGCAGCTATCAAGAAAGTGTGATAAAGCAAGATGCCAATATGCATTGGGGTAAACTGAAACAAAAACATTCCATCATTTAAATGCATTGGAGAAAGGTACCATCGGTAACATTAGGAAACTTATGATAAAATGAAGAGATGTAAACAGAGAAGAATAACAAGAAAAACTCTCAGAATTTATATTTGGATACTGATAATTCAAATTTTGTTTCAACAAACTCAAAAGATAGAATGAACACTGTGAACTTCAAACCACATAATGTGGTGATTGCAATTAATACATGTCTTCTCTTATTTTGGGTAGAAACAAAGGTTTCAAATTCATCCTCTTTCAAATCACTGAAATCATATACACAACGACCAAATTGCATCTCTATATCCTCCTCTACAATGCATCACAACAAAACCTGCTAAAAGCTAGGATCTTAGGGCTCTAACACCAAAATGACACTAGACAGTTAAAGAAGCAGAATAAAGTCAGAGACTGATACATGCAGCAGAAAGATTTTGTTGAAGAGATTATTGAAGGATTTATAGGATAATATGTTGTCATTTACAGATTGTCAAGGTTATTATTGAAATTAAATGAAGACTATGAAAATCGGATTTATTGCAGTTTTATAGTAGCAAAACTGTGGCATAAACAGTGCGATGAAATACTCTCTCTCTCTCTCTCCTCTCACTTTTTCTTCTTACCTCATATGTTACAGGTTGTTGGCGAGTCATCTTCTTTGGCAATTCAAATTACCATAGTTTAGGCTTGCCTTAACAATTTATCTAGTTTTGGATAAAGCTTCTCCTTGTTCATTAAATGCACATTCAGACTTTTATTGCAATGCAGGCAACAAGTTGATAACCTCACTCAGCATGCAAAGAAGCATCACACTGAATTTGGAGGTCAAATTCAGCAATTGTATGTAAAAGCAAGCACTTTTTCTGGTAGTCAAAAGGAGAGGTAATGTGATTACCTGACCATGTACATCACCGCAGACAGTGAAATGTTTCCCATCAGGAACATTTATGTCAACCAGAGAAGGCAGAGCTCGTAACATTTCTCTTGTTTGTAACACTATCTGGAACGCATATCTGCATTGCCACAAGGTTCAAAGAAAAAGTATTAGATCAGCCAGATTGCGAAAACCAAGTTCATTATTATCTCTTTAATCGTACCGTTTGTGTAAGCACTTTTGATTCTTGAAATCATCCATCATTTTCTTAACAAAATCTAAAGTAACTGCGTCTCCCTCTATCCTCGCACCAGAGTACTGTGGCTCCACATCTATCATAGAAACAGAAAAGCAATTTCAATATGCATAGAAGGTTCTTCTAGTAGCCACAAAGATAGGATTTAAAAAAAAAAACAGTTAGTATGCAAAGAAAGGGTGGCTGGGAGAGGGAGATGCAGACAACATTGAAGCCATCCATACATAAGTAAGGGAACATACCACAATGTTGGGCTAAAAACTCATTCCTCTCTAGGGGTTTTTAACAAAATAATAAATCAAATTCAAAATGGCAGAACATTCAGATCTTAGAAATTTTCTAGAATAACAAATCCACATCCTTGCTCTTTCTTTACCCATTTATATTTACTCATTTTCACTAGTCCTTTTTGCTTGATAACTAATCTCAACATAATGGATAAGCATTCACATGGTGCAAGCACAAGCTTCAGGGGTATACCAAATAAAAAGGGTAAATGACTCCAAAAATCACTAAACTTTGGTGATTTTTCTAATGTGACCACTAAAGTTTATTTTTTTGCAAACGAATACCTAAATTTTTATTTTTTTTTCAATCAAAAATCTCTAGAGAGTTTCCGGCCAAAACCCAACCCATGCCACGTCACCTCAGCCACCTGGTTCCACACGCCACCTCGGATCCACATCAAATGAACTTTATTGACCACATTAGAAAAACCCTAAAGTTTAGTGATTTTTAGGTCATTTATATTTTTTACTTTTTGATTCTTTTAATTATTTTTTTTTCATTCAAAATATTCTTTTAATTATTTTTACTAATATTATTTTTATTAATTTTTTTATCAAAATATTCTTTTAAGTTAAAATATTCTTCTAATTTAAACTTTATTTAATTTTCATAAATTCAAACAATAAATTTTCCCTAAAAATCAATCTATGAATCCAAAACCATTGATTACCTTTTTTTCATTTAGAATATTCTTTTAATTTTTTCAAGTAAAAATATTCTTCTAATTGAAAGTTGAGAAAGAAAATGAATAATTATTTTGCCACAATAAAATTTAAATAAGTTGTTTATTGATTTAAATATAAGACCATCTAATAAATCTTAAATTTTAATCATTGAGTTGTTACCTTCTATATAAGAATTTATATAAATTTTTGAGGTCATCTAATAGATCTAATAGTCATTAATCTATTAGAAGAATATCTTCTAATTTAATAAGTTTTAATTAAAAGAATATTCACTTAAAAAAAATAAAAGTATATTTTGAATGAAAAAAAAAAAAAACCAATGATTTTGGATTCATATATTGATTTTTAGGGAAAATTTATTGTTTGAATTTATGAAAATTAAATAAAATTTAAATTAGAAAAATATTTTCACTTAAAAAAAATATTTTGATGAAAAAAATTAAAAGAATTTTTTGAATGGGAAAAAAAATTATTAAAAGAATCAAAAGGCAAAAAATGTAAATGACCTCAAAAATCACTAAATCTTTGGAGTTTTTCTAATTTGGTCATTAAAATTCATCTAATGTGGATCCAAAGTGGCGTGCTGAGTCAAATGACATGGGTGACGCGCTAGGATTTTGGCCGGAAATTTTCAGGTGACCTCTAATTGAAAAAAAAAAAAATTAAAAAGTTTGGTATTCGCCTGCAAAAAATTAAACTTTAGCAATCACATTAAAAAACCCCCCAAAATTTAGTATTTTTGAGGTCATTTACCTCAAATAAAAACAAATGCTTTTTCTTCCTAATTTCTTTGATTAACAAATGAAAATGAATGCTACAAGCAACAAGAAGATTATGAGAATGGATTGTGACTGTAACACTTTATTAACCCTCAGCTCAAACCTAGGTCAAGTATTTGTCTCTTGGTAAAGATACCACTAACCCTCCAGCCACCCCACCAACATGCCCCTAAGACCACCAGTATCACCATCAGTATTGCCACCACCATTGCGGCTGTTTCCCTTCCTACCAAAAACATAGCTGCCGCCACAACTGCTACTGCTACTGCTACTGGTGCTATGGCCACCTGGGTGGGCACGAATGATGAACTAGGGCCAGTCCCTATTACGATAATATAGAAAATATGTAATTAATACTTACCATCAGTATAATTTTTATCAAGAGACAAATGCACTAAAAATATAATCATAGTGTTAATGCCAATAAAACTTAGCGGCAAACTAGACATATACAAATTATACATCTAGGACCTACTCCAAAATTCAAACCAAACAAGTTTGAAGCTTAACCAGACTTAGTCAACAATCAAAAATAGTCGTAACTTAATAAGTAGATGGAGCATCAAAATCTTGTGCAGCCCCATCCAAACTTATGAAGACACTTTGAGAAGAATCACTATGCTCCAACCAAGTGATCCCATGTAATGCATAGGGAGACCAAATAGGATTAGATTAGAGAGATTGGTGCTCAAAGAATCTCATTCACCAAAATCAGAATGAAACAACCCCCCCCCCCCCCAACCGGAATCAACATTTTTTAAGTGACGGAAAAGATAAAGGGGGAAATAAAACACTTGAAACATAGGTGAAGCCCAGGTCCTGATGGTATGACATGTCATGAAAAAAGATACTTTGACAATATTCAAAGAACCTTTTGAGAATATCTGGTTTGAATGTCATTGAGAAGGGTGGCGCAAGAGACATAAGACACTATGAGCCCATCAACATTGTGGGTAGTGTAGCAAGTGTTTGCAGTCATTTTTAAGTTGGGTGATATGGGATTTGATCTAGCATGTCAATTATAACTCCTCAGGTAAAGTCTGTCAAACACCCCACTAGAGTATGATGGGACAAGTCAGCATGTTTTGAGAAAGGAAGACCAATTCTCAATGTTTTTCTTAATGCAAAAGGAGAATCCACAGGTTATTCGTAACTTGGACATGGAGACCGTTAATGATATATATCCTGATAGGGATGGACTTTTAGGTGGAGAAATCGATGAGGAAGCGTATAACTTCAACCCAATAATGTGCCAGCATAAATGGCTTAGCAATAATGTAATTTCAGCTACTAAAGGTTTATGGCAAGGAGATCCCCTTTATCCTTCTAAAGTAAGTCCTTTGCATCTTGTGAGTGAGAGCGACTGAAGCCGGTAAACTTAATAGTTAGGTTAGATTGAAAGGGTAAGTTAAGGCATTTTTCATCTTCATTTTACTGACAATACTATTTTCTCCAATAGGTGAAGATATGGATTACCGGGCTGCTATGGATATATAGAGAAAACTCTCTGTGTCTCTCTATCTCTCTTGTTTCCATCTAAGGATATGATGTTCTTTTTTTTCCGTCTCTTTTTCATAATTCGTGATTTTTTTTCTCACCATCTTATGAATTTTTTTTGCAATTCTTCCCTATGAAAATGTACCAACCTTGAAGGTGAGTTTGAACAGAAAACTTGTGAAGGTTTTGCACTGCTTGATCCAACAGCTAGCCCAACTCACACCACCTAGTTCAGTTTGACAGGTCAAGCAATAGATTGGTAGTTATTTTTAGGAACCAAATAAGATAATTTTGGTCCAAAAGTGCAGCAACTTGATCAAGTTGTACCAGTATAGAACAAACCACAATCCAAGCAAACAGCAAATGACCTTGCCAATATAATGCAGAACCGATGATCGAGAGAAAAGAAATTAGGGCTTGCAAAAAAAATAAAGGCTTGGGGACTTGGAAGTCCTGAGAAACCAGGAAAGTGAGACGAAAGGAGGAAGAATCTCTCAGAAGGAGAAGAAAAAGAAGCCGAAGAGATAAATTCCAATACTCAATCAAACCTATTAATGCAGGCAAAACTGTCTTCTATATAGTACCACAGGCCTAATTGACAGGGCCCTCGCACAAGCAATGGAGCACATGGTTTAATTCGACGCAAAGCAAAGAAAATCTATAAATTCATTTTAATTTCTAATTATAATTTCCAACTAAAGGCTATCTGATTACTGTCAAACGATAGAACAAAAACCAAATTTATCAAGTAATTACACAATAAATACTTAAAATTAACACAATAAACCTTGTTTGAGACAAATTAGAAGATTCATTTACTAATGAACCCTTGATAGTAACTCAACAAATGCTATATGCTATATATGTTGACAGTACATGAATGAAGATTAATGCTTCTATAAATAGCTCAGAGACAACAAAGGAGCAGAAGAATCAATATAAAGGCATATCACGACCTCAAAATCTATGATGACCAGAACTTCGGTAGGATAGAGATTCTTCTTTGAAAATATATATATATATATATATATACATAAGAGAGAGAGAGAGTGGGTGAGTGTCCCATTTGCCCAAGCCCCCAAAAAAACTTCATCTATAGCCAGTTAAAAATAAAAAAATAAAAAAAGGAAGACAACATTATGAGGTTTCATGACATTAGCATTTCATTTTGTAATATCACCCCCTTGGTTCTAGTGTTCTTACTTTCCAGTCATAGTTAATGGTATACTGTTTCCAGACACCAGATACAAAGCTTAACAGTTTCTATTCTAATGATTAAGTATTAAAAATTGATTCATTGTATTATATCCAGCATAAAGCGGGTTTCAGTTCAGCACAGAAACTACATTTCTCAAACATTACTCAAAGTATCAAAAACCCCACCAAAATACTAGACTGTTGAAAAACATATTTTGATTCTCTTTAACTAATCAATAGTTGGCTTCACCATAAGCCCTCTCATATAAACACAATAAGATTTTAAAAAAATCCAAAATTGCCTTTACCCTGTTTCAGCTTTGGCAAACAGTCTTTTAGCATCTTTCGCTAATGGCCTGTTATTTGTGGGATCAGTATAATCTTCATTAATTACATAATAGGATTGAAGATTGCATTCCAAAATACACCACATATAGCATCACATTCTCCATACGGTTGGATTAAACCCACCTCAGATTATTAATTTATACCAATATGCACCAACAGTTTATCATATCAGTTACAAATTAAATACAGCATAATTAAGAAGTCCACAATGAAGTAAGAAACTGAACCATTTACAGAAGCATTTGTTGAGATAAAAATTTTACAAACAAAAACCTCTATGTTCTCAAGTTTAACCTCCTCCAACAATAAAATAAACAAATAAATTTATGAGTTCCCGCCAAAGTGAGGTCCATAGCACTAGCAAGGTTTGAGTTTGGAAGGCAGCTAAGTTTAGACCAGCAAGGCAATACTTCTCAAAGAGTCATATAAAATAAAATAATTAAGCATTTAGTAAGACTAAAGAATAAAATATGGACCTAATCCCATCAAGCATTGCTTCCAATCTCAACACAGTAGCAAGCCTCTCAACCATACAATTAGCTGGCTTTCCAGCCAAAGTGAACAAAGTAATCAAAGAACCTAATCCCTTTGCATGCTATGCCTTTTCAGATTTAAATGTTTTACCATCACCAATTGACGACTAAATTGAAGACAATGGAGGGGGAAAAAGCAGAAGAAATACTGAAGATGCACAAATAGAAATCAGCTCAGAAAAATCAATACCTATAGTATGAAAATCAATAGAATCAGCTACTGATCGCCTTTCAGAATCAGGTACAGCAATTGCTTCTTCAAACTTAAGCTTCATTACTGCCTTCTCACATTCCTTTAATTTCTTGGAAGCATCAGGATCATTTGGACTGATTTTCTTGACCTAAATTAAGCATATGACACATAAGCACCATATATTGGCATATCACAGCATAATTTTTTACTGAAATACTCCAAAGACCATCTTCCCTAGACAAGGAAAATGTTGCTCAAATAATTGACCAAAATAATAAGCACATCTAACGAAAGACAAAATAAAACAAAGTCGGTAGGTTGTCAAGTAATTAATTTAAAACAAAAGTTTTTCTAAATCCAAACAAGATGGCAATTTTAACTTTACATATCTAAATGGTAACCTTGTAGTAGTGGAACTAGGCTTTTTTCCCCATCGGAAAGCTTTTTTCTCCTTATAAAGGGTACCATCATGCACTGGTTTACAATTTACTGAGAAGTAATACAAAGATATTTACATCCTTGCTCAAGGCCTTTTGTGGAAAATAAATTTTTTTTTGGCCCATAATCCTTTGGGTAGCTAAAAGAAGAAATCCATTTAATTGGTATGCCATTTTTTGCAAGACTTGAAAAAGATATAGTGGAAGTTTATGATCGTACAGGTGCATCTTAGGAAAGCAAGAGACTTCAAGCCATATCTAAAGGTTTGCAGGAAGTATATGGCAATATCATGGCTTGACTTGTTGACACCAAATTATAACCCATTAATTCCATCAAAACTAGAGATCATCTGACAGAGTATGATGGCAGCATGTTTATAAAAGGCATGCCAAAGCTCATTCAAATGCCCAAGCTCTTATTTGGCATACTTTGGACGGTGAGCAGCTTTGCTTGGATCTTAATTAGGTTTATTTTGCTATCATTTATGCAAGAAATAGCAGGAATTTATCTTTCTATAAAGTAGTGGTATTTTAGCAATTTCTAGATCTTCCGGAAAAGCAGTTTGGATATCTTTAGGAGTCTTATTATTCCTTTTAGTTTATTTTGGGAGTCCAAATCCCTAGAGGATGTCGACTAGTTTTGTAGTCCTTTTCTTAAAAGTTCAAGATTAGTTCAAGTCTCTATAAATACCTATAAATGTAATGTTTTGAATTCAGTTTTCAATTAATAAAAAAAATTTGCTGCAAATTATTGCTTTCTGAGTTGTGTGATGCAATTCGTCCTAGGTGTGATGCCAAGGAAGTTTAGGTGTAAAGCCTAAATTACACTATTCCCACTACTGTTCACAGTACTAGGACAGCTCCATAATTTTCAGTTACTGCTTAACTTTGCTTCTCAAACACATCCTTTTACTACCCACCTAAATTTCTAACCATTCTAGTCTACCTATTAACCTTAAATTCAACCCTCCCAACCCATCCTGCATCATTTTTAGCCATAATCACCAAACAAGTAAATAAAAAAGTATTGTGAATTTGTCATGAATGCAAGCCGGACCTAACACAGATATAGTTGATTCCTTCAGCCATATTTAGTCAGAACCACAGTGGTCCACAAGAAGCTCAAGTTCACTCCAAAGATTCCCAATGGCCCTACATCAGCCCCTCTCCACCATCTGAGCTGCTCCAGTGGGCTGAGCAGCCTAGCACTTACCTAAGAAAGATGGATCATTTAACTATTATCTCCTTTAAGTTCAGTCAGCAAGATCCTGATAAAAGCAACAAGCATCTGGCCTTGTCAAAATGAGCTCATTTAATCCTTTCAGATATGCTTACGAACCAATCAAGCAATGTAATTTCTCTCTGCAAAGCAGACATTGCCTAAATCACATTAGAACAAACAAGTGCATTAAACATTGTTGTCATCATTTCCAGTATGGTGCCCAATTGTGAATTAAGTATAGGATGGGATTGTGGCAGCGGGGTTATCATTTTATGACATTATTATGTTATTAATGTAGAACCTTAGGTTCTCACATCCAAAATGTTATAATTCAACTGAAACCAAGTATGCTTGTTGAGGCTGCATCCTTCTATAAAACAGAAAATTATGAAACTGCCCTATGAAAAATATAAAATCACTTATCTAAGTTTCCTACCACTAAGATGCTTAAAGGAAGAATAATAGTCGTGGATAGATCCTTCTCTCCACCATTGGCTTTGGTCATGATTATGACTTGAACTAACTAGGCATCTACAATTATGAAGAGGGATATATGCTTCATAGTCAGTCATCATTCTCTATTGCAGCTCCACTCTTCATGACACACTAAACTTTTTGCCTCAACTCTGCAAAGCATTATCATGGAAGTTTTGATACTCTAATTGATGATAAACTAAAACTTAAGATTCTTATATGTTCTTTTATTTGGTAATTTTACAGGGCTCAATTATAACAGATTCTTTGCACCCTCTCAAATTATTTTTTGCCAAAACACTACCCAAAAAATTAATGTCATTAACCTAAAGTGTGGTTATACAAATGCAAGGGCGTATTGAGGAGAACATTAACAATGAAACCAAACATGGTTTTGAAATAAAGAAGCAAGGCTCAAGTGCTATGATAAAGTCTTCAATAGGTTGTTAAGTAGAATTCGTAGAACTGCATTTAGACCAGTTATACTCTACAATAGTGACTGCTAAACAGCGAAGGACCAGCATATTCTTAAAAAGGGCATAACTAAGAAGAGAATGTTTAGATAGCTGGGTCACCGGAAGAAACACAAAAGCATCTTGATAATAGTGAAATCAGTATAAAGGGGGTGGCATACATTAAGGATAACTGAAGGAGGGTCACAAGAAAACTGAAACAGTTCCAGAATTATCATATTAAAAGGTATTGCTGACAGAATACTGAGTATGATCAACAAATAATTTGGCACATCCAACATAGACCTAGAGCTTAACAGTGAGGAAGAACTCAAGTGAGATAACTAAAGAAGATGATCAGTAGATCATTGATGGACATGATTGGAAAAAGATGATTAAGTTACACCAAAGCTCCCAAACAGCTTGGGCTTAAATAAACAGACCAAAGAGACAACACCAACTAAGTTGAACTAATTTCACCCGTTACTATCAATGAATTTCAATATATTTACTTAATTTCAACTTGTCAAAGAAAACCACTAATCTTTAATTCGAGTTTTAATAACGTCATTATGACTAGATTTATGTAAAAATTTGGTCATTTTTTAGATGATAGCCAACTAAGAAAATTTTACAGCCCATTTTTAATTGTAGAACTAGACTAAATAATATTACTTAACTAAAACATAAAAAATCCAAAGGAATTTTTAATGATATCTAGGAATAGTAACCTGATTTAGGCAGTGTAGTCAAAAGCGCACAAGGCGCACGCCTAGGCACTAAGGCGCAGCGAGGTTTAGGGTTAGCGCTTCTAGAACATATAAGCAAGGCGCATTTAACTAAGCGCTCGCCTTTTGTGCCTAGGCAAGGTTTTTGGAGTAGGCAAGAGGCGCACAAGGCGCACGCCTGATTAAAGTTTGGGGTTTTTATGTTTTTTTACCTAAAAGTCCAATTCTTTTCTTTTATTTTACTTAGAAAATAATGGTAGTTTGGTACTTTTTAGTTACTTTTTCCAAGAGGGAGTCTAAAAGTCGTTTTAGTATTTCTTTTTTTTTAGTATTTCTTTTAGGGTTTTTTTTAGTATATATCTGTTAGGGTTTTATCTTTTAGTCAAAGAAGATACAGTGAGAAGTCTAATCAAACACAACTTTCTGCACCAGTGGTCTCGCCATGAACAGCAATGATAGAGACAAGTAAGTGATTAAATTGTTTATTTTACAGTCTTCAATACTTTAACGTCAATTTTCTTTTTTACTCTCTCTCTCTCTCTCTCTCTCTCTCAACAACATACAGCAGCCTTCTGCCTCCCTCTCTTCACTTTTTTTTTTTTTATCTCTTCTTTCCTAATTCTATTTACTTTATAAAATTTTCAGTCTCTGTGTTGCTGCCTCCATCTCTTACAGTTTTTTTTTTTTTTTATTTCTTTCCTAATTTTCTTTACTTTATAAAACTTTTAGTATCTGTGTTGTTGGCTGTTGCTGCCTCCCTCACTTCAGTTTTTTTTTCCTAATTTTTTTTACTTTATAAAACTTTCAGTCTATGTTGTTGTTGTTGTTGTTGCCTCCCTCTCTTCAGTTTTTTTTATTTATTATTATTTCTTCTTTCCTAATTTTCTTTACTTTATAAAATTTTCAGTCTTATGTCTCTTTGCCTCTTTTTTTTTTTTTTCTCTGTATTATATCTCCAACATGAACAACATAATCTAATTCTCTTAATTTTCATCATTTAGGATATCAAGTCCAGATGTTACTGATCATTCACACCTAGCAGTAACAAAAAGGACCCTGGATGGAAATATGATTATTTAAAGGATCCTAAAGACACAAATTCTGTGACTTGTATGTTTTGTGGAAAAACAACAAAGGCTGGGATATACAGGGCAAAACAACATCAGATTGGGGGTCAAAAAGGTGTTTGAAGTGTCCTGATCATGTTAGGGAAGAATTACAACAGTATATGAAGAGCAAAAGGCAAGAAAATGTTAATTATGATAGGCTGCCAGATTTTAATGATATGGATACTATGATTGAAATTGAATATGATGTTGAGGAGGAGGAAATCAATCTAAATAGAAAGAGATTGACAAGCACAGGAAAGAATGATGCTGGGAATAATAAAGGGAAGAATATCATGTCTAAGAAACCAAGACAAAGAGGTCCCTTAGATTCTTTTGTGACAA
>CATKHJ010630377.1:0-43713 GCA_949750685.1 Vernicia montana
AGATCTTGTGGCTAGGGCTTTCAAATACCTCATAGCAAGGTACAAGTCACTGTGCACAGAGTTCGGTGATTCTCTCACTGAAAGAAGGGAATTTCTGCTTTTGGTTCAAATCAAGGTTCACTTCAAATAGAACATTTCACATGTAAAGAATCATTTGGGACTTGAAGTCACAAGGGTGTATTAGCAAATTCAAAATCATATGAACAAGTACAATTCACATTTACACAATGAAGTGGGTATGTGCTAGGGAATTTAATATATACTCACATTTCTTGATTATGCTCCAAAGTATTGATATTTCTCTTCAACTCCTTCATTTTCAAATTCTTCCTCACCTTCTACATATTACAAATATTTATATATAAGTTAATTTCATATAATGATATTTATTTACTTGTTAACTTAGATAGTTAGTTCTTAATTATTATTTTTAAGATAACCTAGATTCCAATTAATTTAATTCCAAATTTAGTCAAATCCCAATAAATTCCCCTCCATCATTTCTAAATTCAATTCTTTTGAGTTCCGGTAATTCCCAAAAGTTATGTTTTAAATTCTCTTAAATTCTGAATTATAAGTTTCACAGGAGTTCAGTACACTCTTTTGTCTATAACTCTATCTACAAAACTCCATTTGATATAATTTTTTTTCTCAATGAAACTAGACTCACAAGGGTACATTTCATTAGTTTTTACCTCAACTTGATTCTACCTTTAGGGTTATCTAACTTAAGGGTAAATATCAAGAATTTTGCTAATTCAAATACCTTACCACAGTCTAGCAATTTCTATATATCTCCCAACGTACTTGGATTTAGGTTTTGAAATTTTTACATCATCTACAATACATATTAAGGTACATTTCTTATGTTTTAACCATCTTTGAATTTCGATCTTAAAATACTCAAAACTGACCTCAAGCTTTTTGAATTCTCAGAGTAGGTCAGCAGGATACAGTTTTTTTTTCCTTCTCATATCTCCAAAACTAGCAAGAATTAGCTTAAACTTTCTTCTGTGAAATAAACTGCAGACATAAAGCTACAATTTTTTATGTTTTAACTTCTTTCAAATTTGTACTCTAAGTGACTCAATTTTTCCTCTCAAGTTCCAGGACTTTCTAAATCCTAAAGCTGTCTTCCTTAATTCCTTGCTTTCTTCACTTAATTTTTTTTCATTTCTTACTTCTTTCTATCCAAAACTACCTTAGTTGAGTCTTGTTCCTCATCAATTCATCTTTCCTTAACTACAAAATCTCATTTTTTCATTCTCAATTCAATCAACACAACCATACAACCCACACCATATTATATTCAACATCATCAACAACACACACATAAATATAGATAAAAAGAATTAAATTAATTTTTTAATCTTATCTTAAATCTTATTCCCTTTTTCTTCTTCTTCTTCTCCTTTTTACTTGCTCTCTCTTTCTTTTTCTCTTTCTTTCCTTTGTAAGAAAGTTGATAGAAATGAGAAAGTTAAAATTATCTTATCTTCTCACCCATTTATATATTTTCCTTTTTCTTTTTGATTTATTTTCCTAAGTGCAATTTTGGTCAATTTCTAACCCTTAATTCTCATCATGATGGCCGGCCTTCCCCACCTTTTTTTTTTTAATTTTTTAGTCAAAGATAATAATTACATTTTTAAAGAAAATTACAACTTTGCCCTTCTTTTTCCATAATTTTACTACACCTTCTACTTTATGTCTATTATTATTTTTACTCTCTAATTTAGGTTCCTAATATTATGTTTAGATAATTCTCTATTGATTTTACTTAAGTTGAAATTTCTGGAAAAGAAAATCATAAAAGTCACTATCCTACCGATTTCGCCTATACTAACCCGATTTTCTTAATTGCATGCCACATAATTCTGTAAATTTTTAATTTTTCAATTTTAAATTTCTAGTAATTTAATGAAATACTGAGGTGTTACATCTATATATTTGATTCGATGGATGTAATGGACTAAGGAAATTTCTTACCTAGCTATAAAATAAGTAGAGATTGGAACGAACACTGATTTTAAAATTATAAGTGAAAAATAATTTTTAAAATAAGAACTTTATATACACTACAAAAAATAGGAAAATTAATAGTAGAAAATTTTAACAGTACTAAAATTATTTTACTGTTAAAAGCTAATATATAATAGCAATATAAAAATTACTACTAAAAATCTAATATATTGCAATAACAACATGAAAAATTACTCCCAAAATGCTAATATATGAAATAAATTTTTTATACTTTTTTTTTTTCTTTTTTAATATTGGATAGAGATATTATTCACCGGTGAAATTTTAAAATTTACGAACATTATATATATATATATATATATATATATATATATATATGTTAAATAATTAATGATGATATAAATTTTTTATAAAAAAAAATTTCGCTATTGAGAATCTTTTAACATCAAATCAAATTTTACTGTAAAAATCTAATTAACATACTACAGTAACATCTTGAAAAGTTACTCTCAAAATGCTAATATATGAAATATACTTTTTTTTTTCTTTTTTAATATTGGAGAAGAGATATTATTCACTAGTAAAATTTATGAATATTATATTTTCTTTTATATTAAACAATTATAGATAATATATAAATTTTTTATAAAAAAAAATTATCCCTATTGATAATCTTTTGACAGCAAATCAAATTTTGCTTAAGGCTTTAACTCAATGTTTTCAAACTCGGTCCAATCTTAGAACCGGTGAAGGCAGAGGGTCACGGGTTAGAGGTCGAACCGGGGTTGAATCGGGGTCGAACCAGAATTTTAAATAAATTAATATATTTATTATTTATATGTTAAAAAATATAATATACATATAATTAAAATTAATAAACGTTATTAGAGTAAGTAATGAACCGGGGGTGCAAATCCATAGTATTGAGCTTAGGTTCAACGTGTGAGCGCGTGATCTGCGTACACGAATGTCGGGACCAAAATAGGTTGGCATGTGCCTACTTGAATTTTCCAATCATAGATTTTAATTTTTTTAGTCCAAATTTTTTTTTTAATATCCAAACACACACACACACAAAAAAAAAAAAAAAAAAAAAAAAAAAAAAAAAAAAACCAGTAAAAAACCGAACCGGACCAGAACCGAACCGGTCTGGCCTCCAGTTCCTGGTTTTTCCGGTCGGACCGGCCGGTCCGGTTCTGACAACATTGCTTTAACTTTTGAGTAACATATGATGCAATATTTTATTTTAGCTACCATAAATTTATAACAATAATGTTGATATTTTTAGCTGTAAAATTATTCGCTGTTAATTCTAGTATTTTTTGTTGTGATAACAACTAGCAAAGAGCTATCGATATTAAATCTAACAAAGACACTTCTTTTCTTTTCATTCTTTTTTAATCTTCGGCTATCAATCATTTCCAACCAACCTTAAATTTTGGTAACTAATTCATCTTACCTACTTAGCATTAAAAGTGGACTTAAGTCACTTACCTAATCCAAATTTAAAAACCAGCTGAAATTTGTTGACTAATGGCCTAATTTAAATTTTTAAAAAAAACAAAGCATGATATATATATTAGCCAACAAAAAGATGAAACAAGTTCTACTATAGTTTCCACAACTAGTCTTCTATATATAGTTTAATATCACTCCCTCTCTCTCCCATATTGTTGGCAGAAATGGCAAAAAAAAAAAAAAAACAACACAATTTAACCTAATAAGTAGTGGTGTAAGACCAACCCTAACCACACCCATAACTGCTTGTAACTACATACCAAATGAAATCCTAAACTAGGCATTATAACCGCAACAATAACTGTTTATAACTATACACCAAATGGAATAATGTTGTAGGCTTAAAGTTGACGTATCTTCTAGTTCCAATTCGGATATCTATCTTTAATTCAATCATATAATAAATTTAAAATTTATTTTATTCGAAAATTAGAGTTACCTACTTATGATTAAAAGATAAAATTGAAGGGCCAAAATTTTAATTAAAATTTTAAAATACTAATTATTACATTTTAAAATATCTTTTTAATAAGGCCGAATAAAATGAATCGGGAGTTTGAGACAAGATTTTAGAAGAAATCTAAATAATAATAATAAAAAAAAAATTCTTCAATGTATTTAGAAACATTCATTTTATCCTTCTTGCTTTCTCACCTGCAAAATTACTTATTAAAGTTTTATATTCAATGTGCTATAACATGCTACTTTCATTAGATAATATATTTAATTTATTCAATTTATTTTATAACATAATTGATTTTAAATAAGATTTTAATAATTTTAATTTTGAAAAGTTTATTTTTTTGGAGAAGCAACCGTTACAGGGTATTGTTAATAATATTCTATAGGCAATGCATATATTTAGAAAAGAAAAAAAAAATTATGCACTACTTTTTTTGAGCTGAAATTTGAGGTCTTTATTAAAAAAAAAAAAAAAAAAAAAAAAAAAACCCGGGGCCTTTACTCTTTATAGGTCAAAATTTGGGACCTTTATTTAAAAAAAAAAAAATTAGAGCCTTTACTTTTTTAGATTGAAATTTGAAGTCTTTATTTAACAAAAATAAAATAAAATTGGGGCCTTTATTTTTTTGAGAGCCTGAGGCAACCGCCTTAACTGCCTCATGACCAAGTCGGCCCTGCTTTTTAACTATTATGTTTATGAGTTTATCGAATATATGAATAATAATTAGATATTAAAATGATGTTTGATAACGGCATTCAACACTTAAAATTAAAATTTTTAACACTTAATCGTTTTAAATTATTTGGTAACTCATATTTTAAAAGTTTTAATTAAATAAAAAATGACTTAAAATAATAAATTAAAATTTTTAACTTAAAATTTATATTGAATACAATAAGTGAATAAATTTTCAAATAATTTTATATTTTTAAATTATATTACTTATATTATTTACAATGAAAATTTAATATTTAAATTTTCAGTATTTAACTTTTAATTTTATCAAACGCTGCCTAAAACATTAAATACCGATATCATTCATTCAAAATAAATCTTTAATATAATGTTCAACTAATGAATTTTTTATTTAATAGCACTGCTAAACCTGTTTAGAATTAAAAGATTTTAAATTTGAGACTCTCTATGAAAAAAAATTGACTATAATAAAATATTATCCAAGTCCCAATCCACAGTCACAACTGCAACCTCCAACAAATGGCAGCTGGGTTGCATTATAGCTGAACTAAAATGTACTAAGTCCAACCACTAAAGCCCAACTAAAACACAGTTACCCACTTTACAAGACCCAATACCCACCACTCTCTATCATGTTTTTGTTTTTAGTTTTTCTTTTTAATATAAACCTTAGCTTGGAGGAGTTTTTGTTTACGGCTCTCTTTCTCTCATGCTCTGTCTGTGAGACAACTGACCAGATACTAATTATTTTTCTTGGACCTTGCTGAAGCCATAATAGCAAATCATTAAAATCCCAACCTGACTTTCTCTTTTCTTGATTCTTTAGTGTGCAAAAACTCAATTTCTTTTATAATGGCCGTTGACCTACACAACAGAGATTCATTATTGCTTTCTTCTCAGTCCCAGCAGTATTTCAATGATGAGAATATCAATATTCTCTCACAAAAGAGTCACAGCAGCAACAAACCCATTAACCAAACTTGGTCTTCTTCTTCTTCTTCTGGCTTTAGTTCCACTGATTTTGGTTCTGCTTTGAGCTCACCTGTTGAGTCAGAACTTGGTTCCACTGAGTCAGAGAGTGATCAAGACGACGATTACATTGCTGAGTTGACTCGTCAAATGGCTCACTACATGCTTCAAGATGATGAGAACAGACATGAAAAGGAGGTATATGTTATTCTCTCTTTGTGATTGATACATGTTTGCATTTATGCCTCAATTAAGTTTCTGATTTGGGGTTTAATATATTGTGGCTTTTAGGCATGGATTTTGGCTAGTTCACATCAATCAACACAAGAAGAGGTACCCATTAGAGGAAAGTTTGAGAACTTGAAGATAAATGAAGAAAAGCTTTTGTATAAAAATGGTGAAAGATTTTTAGTCACCTCTCTTGAACCCAATTCAGTACCTTTATCTATGAGAAAACCCAGAAGCTCAAATCTTGATTTTCAGTCTAAACAAGCTCTAATTGATTACCAAATAAGAGCAATTCAAGTTAGTACCTTTTATCTAGTTTCGTAATTTCAGATTAAATTAATTTACTTATTTGTTAATCTTGGAGGTTTATTTTGCAGTTCTATAAGCTTAAACAAGAGCAAATCATGAAGCAAAAACAGGACTCTTTGTATCGGGGAAAACAAGCCAATAGGTACAATAATCACATTGAACTTAATAAACAACAAATTAAGCAAATTCATCAAAGCAAAGGGAGAGCTTGTGGTGGGTACAGTAATGGACAAAAGATTCCTTGGGCTAATCTGCAACAAAAACAGAGAACAGGTTCAGAAATGACAGCAGTTTTTCTTGGTGAGTCCGGTTCAAGAACTGGGTCTTGTGGGACTGGTGTTTTCTTGCCTAGAGGAATCGGCAAGACTTGTGAGTCACGCAAGAAACATGGTAATTGCGAAAGAAAAATCTTTTCTTTTTGTGATTCTGGGTCATCTTGATTTTCTTTTTGGCTAAAAAAGTTGGTAGCTTTTGTTGATTATGTTTACCATTTATTTTGTTAGTTTCATAAAGAGTTAAGAGTGGTTAGCTTATAGGGTGGGTGTATTTCCTATCACATGTTCATATAGATTAGGTTTGGATTTTGTGATTGTATGATTTTGATTTTGTGGAATCCAACGTGGTTCTATATGCAAACATTCCTACTAATCTTTTAGCTAATTTTCAACTTTGGGCAGTGGCCGAATTAAGTTTGATAAGTGTGAATTCGAATGGAATCTTCTTCCTCCATGGTTGGATGGTCCACACTACTTTGTTTTAGTCATTCCACATATTGCTTTCATCTAACAACCAAGAGAAAAAATTAAGAACAATTTTAATATTGGAAAACAATTTTAATATTGGTAGCTAGTTGTGATTAAAACCTTGATTAAGAACAATTTTAATATTGGAAAAGTATGTTTGAACTGATTTAAGTTTGATTTTTTTTTTCATTGGAGCAGGGTGTTCTACTGTTCTTATACCTGCAAGAGTAGTTCAAGCCCTAAAACTTCACTTTGACAAAATGGGTATTGAATCAAGATCCAATATTACTACTTTTCCTGTTCAACAAGGTACCTTATTGTCTTATTAAGATTTTTCTTTAGCCAAGTTCCACTATTTTAATTCCTAAAAAAAATGTAATTATCTGGTTTTTCTTGTCCAAGAGTTATAATATTTAAAATAGAGTTATAATATTTAAAATGGTTGAAAAATAACAGTGGCTCCTTATTGCTTTAATTATAATAATTTTTTTTTCTAATTTTTTTGAATTTGTTTTTGGTAGATTGTTTAATGGGTGATTTGAGGAATGGCCTGCAAGACCAGAAAAAAATCCAGAGCCGAACGGTGCCGTCAATGAACCATCAAGAGACGAGTCTGCCTCAGGAATGGACGTATTGACTTGAAAAGCAAAGGCACATGCCTTGTCTCTTACTACTAATACATAAATTCTCTCTCTCACACTCATATATCAATGGTGTTTTGGATGTTTTTGGTTTTCTAAAGAAAAAAATTTGCAGAACACAATAAAGAAGGGAAAAGGACAGACTTTGGTAAAAAATCTAAATATAGGGAAACTACATACAATAGGACATTAGCCACAATAGAAGATTAATAGTTTTTATTATTATATAATCATTTTAAGGTTAAGATTTAGATGGAGAAATAAAATGAAATTGTCTTTAAAAGAGACAGAAATGCAGCTCTGTTCCTTCCTCTGGCTTGCCTGCTGGCTTTTATAATATGTGATTATTATTTAATTATGGTGTTTATGTAAGGATTTGTTTTATATAATCCTTGTAATAATTCAGCTGTCAGCAAAGTTTATGTCTTGTGCTTGTATTATTCCTTCAATTTCTGTTCAATGTTTCTGTAATATTGCTACAATATTCATAGAGTTGACGTTTTCTTAAAAAATAAATTTACTAAAACCTCAGACCTCAGGAATTGTATATATAATATATGTTTTTAGGATGGAGGTATTGTCACAGCGAGAATTATTATAGTAAGAGCAATTGACTTTCTTAATTTATAAATTGACATAATTACTATTTCATTAATTTTAAAAGTATTTTTTTTTTATTTTTTTTTATTTTATTTTTTATAAGATGTTATCATAAATTATATTATTATATTTTTATTTTTCCAATGTTTTATATGTATAGAAATATTCTTACTTTTAAAGAAAAATTAAAAATTCTATTATTTTTTAAAAAATATCATAAGTATGAATATATTATATTTTTATTAGGATCCAACAAGAAAATTATTGCTATGCATGTAAATATTGATGAAAATTTTATTTTACTTTATTTTATTTTCTAGTTGGTCCTTATTTTTCTTTTCTGTTAATTTTTCATAACTTAAAATATTATTTTTATAATATTATGAAAAATTAATAACTTATATGAAGTGAATTATTTATATTTTATTAGATCTTGAATCATATAAAAATACGAAATATTTTTTTATTAGTGATTTGAATAAGATTATTGATGTCATTATTTAACAAATATATTAATCAATCATTCAAAAAAATAAATTATAAATCAATCAATATATATGATTTTTTGTTTAATGAATTTCAATTGTACATGATTTTTTTAAAATCAAAATCAAAATAAAAATAATTTAAATAAATTTGATTCAATTTTAAGAATTAAATATTTCTATTTAAAAAAATATAGTATTTCTTTATATGGAATTTAGTTTGATTAAAAGGAAAAAAAATAATAATTAATGATTTTATTTTAATAAATATAAAAGGAAATTACTTTAATTTGAAGCTAATAAAAGGGTAACTATGTTAATAGAAAATTAATTGCTCTGGCCATAACAAATCTCGCTTTGGCAATATCACCACCCATGTTTTTAATATATATATATATATATATATATATATATATATATATATATATATATATATATATTAAGTAAGGGAAACATTGAATAAAAACACACTAGGTTAGATAACAGGGGAATAGTCTACTCTTTTAACATTTTTTATCAAATTGGTGACAATTATTTATAGTTTTAAAGATTTGAATTGAGACCTTTCACTTTACACAATTTTAAAGAAAATGAGAAAATCAATTGGATCACACATTATTGACATATGTTCTTAATATTAATAAACCATCAATCCCACTTCTTATATTATTGATTTAATTTGATATCCCTTTAATTTTGGCCATGAGGTTTAAGTATTGTGCACTTACAGCTTAATTACCACAGCATACATGTAAATATATTGTATATATATGATTAATTGTTAATTGAGATCATAATGACTTATATGATAGATTTGGATTTTTTTTAATCTGATAATTAGGTTGTAAAACAATTCAAGCTATTCGAATTTGAATTGTAAACTATTCATCCGAGTTCGTTGGTTAACAAAAAGTCAAAAACAAATCAATTTCAAATACAAAATAAAACTTAAATATTTTCACCAATAATCTTAATTATTAAACTTAATTAATCATAGGTAAGTTTTCATTCAATACCACTCCTTTTTATGAGAATAAATCATTATATTTTTGCCATTATTCTATTTGTATTTTTTATTTTTTATTTTTTTCTTATGCCAATAATTAATTTAATGACTAACATTTAGAGCAAGTTTGATACACTTTAAAATTGAGAATCCTAAAATTAGGAATAGAATCTTATTCTAAGAATATGATTCTATTTTTTACTTTGATACATAAATAATTTAAAATTTTTTCTATTTTTTTTGCATTTAAATAAATCCAATTTTTATTGATGAGATATATATTTTTAATTATAATTATTATTCTAATCAATAAATTTTATTTAATTATTTAAAAAATGAATTTGAGAAAAAATGTCTAAAATTTTTGGAATCTTATTTCATTTAGATTCCAAGGTATTCTAAACAAGCCCGTACTGTGTAAGATATTAATTTATTGATTACTGTGGCTAATGTCTTAGTTAATGTTTACTGTATGAGTTAATTGGGATCATAAGTGGTACATAAGGACTGATTTTAATTAATAGAAATGGCATATACAAAAAAGGTAGAGTATAGAGGCATTCAACTTGAGAGTATAAATGAATCAAATTGTTCGCAAGCAGTTTGATGTTCGGTTCGATAAAAACTCGTTAGTATTTGATTTGTTTTTATAAACGAGTCAAACTTGAGCCTTACTTTAAAACTCGATAAATAAACGAGCTGAGCTTAAGCAAAATTAAACTCGACTCGATTAGACTCGTGAATATGCTCGCGAACAGCTCGATTAATAGACTCGTGAATATTTTGATTATTATTATTATTATTATTATTATTATTAACTTAATAATTTTGGCACTTTAAAAAATGTATTTTAATACTCCTATAAACTTTTTAGTAATTCAATTTGACTAAAATATATATTTTCCTAATTAATATAATATAATATTTCTTTATTATATAATCTAATATTCTAATTTTTAAAAATATTTTTTTATTAATTAATATATTTGTAATACATGTGATACTCAATTTTATAATTGAATTTTTTTTTTTACTAATTGGATGATTTTACTTTTATGTTAGTTTTAAATATTTTTGTTATAGTTATTTTATTAGAAATAAATATTTGAGAAGTTGAATATTTTGATAAATTATAAACAAGTTTCAAAACGAGTCGAACTCAAGTTCAAATTTAACTCAATTTTAATTTATTAATGAGCCGAGCTCGAACTCAGCTCGAACTTAAACAAGCCGAATTTGAACATGATTTTCAAACTTGATCTAAAGTTCAAGTTCGGAAAAAAAAATATCGAGTTAAACCTGAATAAGTTAAAATTCGGCTTGGTTCAATTAGAACCCTACCTCAACTCTAATAAATTGAGATTTTTTTTTTTTGGTATTTTTCTCCTTAAGTCTGAACAAACTAAAATTCGGTTCGGCTTGATTAGAACCCTACCTCAACTCTAATAAATTGAAGTTTTTTTTTTTTTTTTTGGTATTTTTCTCCTTTGTTGTTTCCGTAAAAAAAAAAAAAAAAAAAAAAAAAAAAAAAAAAAAAAAAAATAGATTTTAGAAATTTTAAATGGAAAGAGTTCTAAATTACATTTTATAAGAAACAAGTAATTCTTTATAGGCAATTTGCTTTTTTGTATTTGGTTTTGTCTCAACTCAACTAAAGAAAAGGTATTCTCAAATTTTTTTCACTTGACTATATCTATTCATATAATTTTTGTTTATGACCATGTTTTAGTTTTTCTATCTGGATTTACCTATATCAATACATATTTATAAAAGTCTCATACTTATTTAAGCAAATAATATTTAAAATTGTTTTTATTTAAAAATTAATATAGAATTCAAATTTTAATAAACTATTTTATTATTTAATTTATTTATCAAAAATTATAATTATAATATAAATATATATTAATTTATTAATATATAGTATGCGCAACGCACGTGTTATTAACTAGTTTTAATTAGTTGAAAAAATCAATCTTTGAAAGTTAACAAACTAAATTTAAAGTTAACAAATTTATCTTGAATAATTTTTTGAATTCTTTATAAAGTTGGAATTTGATAAGGTGTTTGAATCACATCTAAACAAACTAATTTCAATCACTTTGATTCCCAGTTTAGTTTGAGCTCTATTAATAATATAAAAGTAGGACTATTTAAATATGAATATTATAATTTTTTTTTTACATATATTAGTAAATGTTATCAAACTCATCACATGATGAGGGAGTTAACGTTATCAATCTCTTTATCAGACTAATTTGATAGAGGCAAGTATAAATCATTATGATCAAATATAAATTTAAAAAAAATATATTAAATTTTATAAAGATTTGATATACTCTCAACAATTGTTTTTTGACAAATTAAAATGACAACTCGACCCATTACGAGGTTTAGAAAAAAGGCAGGAGGGAAATTGTAGCGGTCTTTGGAGGGAAATTAGATGCAAAATCACAAGTAGCAATTACACGGCTAACCTGTGATTTACGTTTGAAATAAGTAAGCAAAGACTCCATAGATGATAGAAACAACTTGTGTTATGGATATAACTTATAAGGTAGAAATTAGAACAAGTGGTTGATTATTGATTGGCAGTTTTTAACACGGCTAATGCGCAAGAGATATTAAGTCTTTTATTAAATGGGTCCAATTGTGGTTGGAAGTTGGGGACCAAAAAATTTCTGTCAGTTTAGTATAGACAAAGATTCTAAACATGGGATGTCTCTATTGAGGTCGAAAATAAGATACCCATGTGCAATATCAACTACAAAATGTTTGAAGATTCTAATTAGGAAATTTCAAGTTGGACTCTGTCTTTTACTTGGAAGCTGGATCTGAATCTTCAGTTTCTGTTCTTTGCCCGACACACTACCAAGTTTTGAGTAATTGCATGCCCTATTGGGTTCTTTGTTTGGATCTGCAAGCTGTTGAAGGTTTATTTAGTTTTGTAATGGGTTTGGCTTCCATTTTTGAGTTTGACAGGTAATCAATTGCCACTCATAATTGGATAATTAAATAGTGGGTTGGTCTGGAGAAGATTAGATCAAAACGTTAACATCAATATTTAATGGCCCATCTTTCACTCATCGAGAAAATTAAATTATATATATTCAATCGCTAGCATGCTCTAATAGACTGGTCTAACAATAAAATCAAAATTAAATATCGTAAGTTCAACTCTCAAATTTGCTTTTTGCCTATATTAATTATAATATTTGATATATGATAAGTTCGTAATTTATGGATTTCAGAAAAAAAAAAAAAAAAAAAAAAAGTTTGTAATTTATATTTGTAATGCATATAAAATCTTAAAAAAAAAAAAAAAAAAAAAAAAAAAGAAGGTAAAGAGCTTTATGTGGTAAGGACAATAGAAGCCATTAGCCATTTTTATAAAAGGTGAGCTCAATACCATATAAAAGAATCAATTTAATGTCAAGTAAAAATTTGTGACGTTAATTTGGAATTTTGAAACACTCTCTAAGACTAAAATTATAATAGTCTGATTAGACTAAAAAACAATGGCTACATCTTAAAAATGTTCAAATGATGGGATGGATCCCTCTTGTGGGGGGAATTAAATTAGGATATGAAATATCCTATCAACTTATAGAGAGGGTTAAATTGAGACTCTTAGGAGGGTGTATTTAATTAAATTTTTTAAAGATATTTATAATTTTTTTTTAAGTGAATGATTTTTACAAAATTTATGGATTTTTAATGATTTTTGCAGAGTTTATAAAGTTATTAATGATTTTCAAAAATTTTATTTTAAAAAACTTTTATAGATATTGATAGACATTTATAGATATTATAGACTTTTATTAATTTCTAATATCTATTTTATTATATATTATTAGAGTTTATTATGTAAGATTGTTAAATAATTAATTAATAATATTGTTTTTTTAGCTACAAAGGAAGGGGAATACTCAGAAAAATACAAGAATACTCAACTGCCATTAATTCCCATTTGTATAGAGACTCTCTTTGGCCAGCTCACACCCACTTTATCACTTTGCAAAATAGACAAAATCCCATCAGGATGATCATTCTAAATATTCTAAATATTAACTTACCCCTTTCGAGCATGACTCAAAGTCATAGATGCTAGAAAATCTACTGCTTGATTGCATTATCTGAATATGTTTTTTTTTTTTAGGGATTCTCTAAATATGTGCTTATATATCACATTACAATAATTCTTATTTTTAAGTTATTTTAACTTTTTAATGTCACATAAAATATTATTGATATTAAGAAGCTCAAATAACAAAAATTAAAATGAGGTTTGCAATGAAATAGACCTTTTATTGTAACTATAAAAAAAATAAAGTCGCGTTAATAATGATAAAAAAAAAAACAAACACACTAAATATGATTAGTCAATTAAATAATTAATTTTAAAATTTAATATGATAATTCTATATAATTTTTTTTTATATATACAAATTACATATTCTATTAAAAGAAAAGAAAAAAAAAAGAGAGAACATTTTTTAGCTTTTTAAATTATGTTTATATTTAAACCATTCGTAAAGGTTAATTTAATTTAATAATTAATTAATTGTATTTAGGCATCCACCCATTAATATATTTCTATCAACTGCGGGTTTATATGTTGTGTGTTAGTTTTTTTTTTTTTCTTTTTTGAAGATTGTGAAATGTTAAATATGTCTTGTTTGTTTGTGGACAACATTATGAAGACCACTTGACATGCTAAGCAATATATGTGGATATGAATAAAAGGGACATGGACAATTGGCTAGGCACAAATTTGTCTTTAATTTGTGGCCATGTATTCTTGCTTCTCATTGGCTATAAATAGTCTCACTCTCATTCATATTTCAACACACAAAAACAAGAAACACAAGCAAAGCTTAGTTTCTTATACGGTTAGTGTGAGTGTTTTGGTGAGTTTTGGATTTAAACACTTGAGTAGTTTAAACATTTAGGTGTGGTCAAACTTTAAGTATTGTCTAGCCATATATTTTTGTAATCTCCTTTTGTTACCATAGTGAAAATTATTTTGCCGTCTTTGACTGTGGATGTAGGCTTTGCCGAACCACGTTAAATTCTTGTGTCCTATTATTTTATTTATTTTGCTCCATTAATTACTTGTGAGCCCCTTACGTTTCAACAAACTGGTATCAAAGCCGTAATTGTAATTTCTCTTAAAATTCTATATATGCTCTGTGGTTGCAGTTTTGACTGATCATCCACATCAGAAAAGATTTTTTGAGAATTTTGCAATTTGCGGCGAGGGGATATATATATATTTTTTTGACTTGGTGCAATTATGGCGGCAAAATTCGAGATTGAAAAATTCAACGGCAATAATAATTTCAGTTTATGGCGTGTCAAAATGCATGCTTTGTTGGTCCAGCAAGGGTTGCAAAAAGCATTAAAAGGTAGGGAGACTCTACCGGAGACGATGACAGACCAAGAAAAGACTGATATGTTGGAACGCGCACATAGTGCTATTCTGTTATCTTTGTCAGACGAAGTGCTGCAAGAGGTTGCAGAAGAGAAGCCTGCTGCTACTCTATGGCTAAAGTTAGAAAGTCTCTATATGACAAAATCCCTCACCAATCGGCCTTATTTAAAGCAACGACTCTACACTCTTCGGATGAATGAAGGCACACCTATAAAAGACCATCTTGCTGATTTCACTAGAATTATTATGGATCTAAAAAATATTGATGTCAAGGTTGATGATGAAGATCAAGCCTTAATTTTGTTGTGTTCTCTACCTCATTCATTTGAGCATTTTGTTGACACCATGCTCTATGGCAGAGATAGTCTTTCTATGGAGGATGTCAAATCATTGCTTAACTCTCGTGAGTTAAAGAAGAAGGTCTCTAAAAATTATGGTGATAATCAGGCAGAAGGCTTGGTTATTAGAGGTAGAACAAAAGAGAAAGGCTCAACTAGCAATAGAGGCAAATTTTGATCGGAGTCAAAAGGTCGAAAAGGCAAATGCAGGTATTGCAAGAAGGAAGTTCACTGGAAGACAGAATGTCCGAAACTCAAAGATAAAAGGAACAATGCAGATAATGCCTCACATGATGGTGATGCTGCAAATGTTGCTATAGACAATTCTGATGGTGCCGGAAATGTTCTTTCAATATCCAATACTTCACTTGTTGATGCTTGGGTTCTTGATTCTGGATGTTCCTATCACATGTGTCTAAACAGGGACTGGTTTACTAATTACTAGTCATTTAATTGTGGTGTTGTCCTTATGGGAAACAATATGTCCTGTAAGGTTATTGGCATCAGAATAGTACAAATCAAGATGCATGATGGTATTGTGAGAACTTTGACAGATGTTCGGCATGTACCATATCTAAAGAAAAATCTTATATCTTTAGGAACACTTGATTCTCAAGGTTGTAAGTATTCTGCTGAAGGTGGAGTGCTAAAAGTCTCCAAAGGCGCTCTGACGGTGATCAAAGGAAAATTGATGAATGGCCTTTATTTGCTATAAGGAAACACAGTTGTTGGTGTAGCTTTTGTATCATCTTCCTCAGATTCAAAATCAAACACTGTTCGTTTGTGGCATATGCGACTGAGGCATATGAGTGAGACAAGGATGTCTATCTTGAGCAAGCGTGGATTGTTAGATGGTTTGAAAATTGGAAAGCTTGAATTTTGTGAACACTGTGTCTACGGGAAACAGACTAGAGTCAAGTTCAGTACTGCCATCCACAGGACTAAGGGCACAGTTGACTACATCCATTCTGATCTTTGGAGCCTTGCGCCTGTTCCGTCAAAAGGTGATTCCAGATACCTATTGACTTTCATTGATGACTTCTCTAGGAAAGTCTAGCTATATTTTTTGAAGTACAAAAATGATGTATTCCCTACCTTCAAGAAGTGGAAAGCGCTGATTGAGAATCATACTGGCAAGAAGATCAAGCGCTTGAGAACAGATAATGGTATGGAATTTTGTGGAAGTCAATTTAATAAGTTATGTGAAAATGAAGGCATAGTGAGACACCGCACTGTGCGACACACACCACAGCAGAATGAAGTTGCAGAACGGATGAACAGAACTCTACTGGAGAGAGCACGTTGTATGCTTTTAAATGCCGGATTGTCTAAAGATTTCTGGGCTGAAGCTGTGAACATGGCCTATTATCTTGTGAATCGGTCTCCATCGACAGCAATTGAATTGAAGACTCCTATTTAAGTATGGTCGGGTAAACCTTCTAATTATTCATATTTGAAAGTATTTGGGTATCCTGCATATGCTCATATCAATAATGGAAAACTTGGGTGAAGGGCACAAAAATGCATATTTCTTGGATATGCAACTAGAGTAAAAGGTTACAGATTATGGTGTACTGAACCTAAGTCTCCCAAGTTCATAATTAGTAGAGATGTCAAATTTGATGAGTCATCCATGCTTCATCCAAAAAAGGAAGTTGTTAATGCAAAATAAGGTTCTGGTGTTAGTAAGAAGGTGGAGCTTGAAGCAAAAAAATCAGAGAAAGAGCAAGAATGCACCTCTGATCAATCCATTCAGGATGATGAATTTGAGCCTAATGAAGAAGTTGTCACTTCAGAAGAACAACGACCGTACAATATTGCCCTTGATAGAACCAAGAGGACAATTAAACCACCTCAAAAGTTTGGGTATGCAGATTTGGTTTCTTATGCACTATCAGTGGCAGAAGATGTTGAAAGTCATGATCCTGTTACTTATCATGAGACTGTCACAAGTAGTGATTCTGCACAGTGGTCAGTTGCTTTAAGTGAGGAGATTGAGTCTCTTCATAAGAACCAAACATGGGAGCTGGTGAAACCACCTCCAGGACAGAAGATTGTTGGCTGCAAATGGGTCTTCAAGAAAAAGGAAGGAACCCCAGGTGTTGAAGCAACACGATTTAAAGCATGCTTAGTTGCAAAGGGCTTTAGTCAGAGAGAAGGAATAGACTTCAACGAAGTATTCTCTCCTGTTGTGAAACATAGCTCTATTCGCGTGTTACTCGCCTTGGTTGTACTGTTTGATCTAGAGCTTGAACAGCTTGATGTCAAAACAACTTTTCTACATGGTGATCTTGAAGAACAAATCTATATGCAACAACCAGAGGGTTTTGTTGTTCAAGGAAAAGAAGATCATGTTTGTCTTGTGAAAAAGTCATTATATGGCTTGAAGTAGTCTCCTCGGAAGTGGTATAAAAAGTTTGACACTTTCATGTTGAATCATGGTTATTCTAGGAGTAACTATGATAGTTGTATGTACTTCAAAAAGCTCTCTAATGGTTCATTTGTTTATCTGTTGTTATATGTTGATGACATATTAATTGCTGCTAAAAACATGTCTGAGATCAACATTTTAAAGGATTAGTTAAGGAGTGAGATTGAAATGAAAGAATTGGGTCCAGCCAAGAAGATTTTGGGAATGGAGATTTACAGGGATCAGAGAGCAGGAAAGTTACACTTGTCCCAGAAGAGGTACATTGAAAAAGTACTTGAGCATTTTGGATGCAAGATGCAAAACCTGTCAGTACTCCGTTGGCAGCTCATTTCAAGTTATCAGCAGCTATGTCACTGCAGACAGATGCAGAAAAGGAACAAATGTCTCATGTTCCTTATGCAAGTGCAGTTGGGAGCATAATGTATGCTATGGTTTGCACTCGTCCCGATATTTCACATGCTGTCAGCGTGGTGAGTAGATTTATGGGAAATCCTGGCAAAGCTCACTGGCAAGCTGTTAAATGGATTCTACAGTATCTCAAAGGTACTTCAGATGTTGGCTTGGTATATGATAGAAGTTTTGAAACATGTAGCAATATTGTTGGCTATGTGGATTCAGATTATGATGGAGATTTGGATAAAATAAGATCTCTGACTGGTTATGTCTTTACTCTTTCTAGTTGTGCCATAAGCTGGAAAGCAATTTTACAGTCGACAATTGCTTTGTCCACTACAGAGGCAAAATATATGGTAGCAATAAAAGCAGTAAAAGAAGCCATTTGGCTTAGAGGTTTGGTTGGCGATTTAAGCTTGATGCAAGATGAGACTGTTGTATACTGTGACAGTCAAAGCGCCATACATTTGACAAAAAATCAAATGTGTCACAAGAGGACCAAATATATTGATGTCAGATATCATTTTATTCAGGAGATTATATCTCAGAGTACTGTTATGGTGAAGAAAATTGGTACTCTTGATAATCCAGCGAACATGTTGACCAAGTCAGTTACAGTTTCTGAGTTCAAGCACTGCTTGGACTTAATTGGTATTCGAAGTATTTGAGTTGCCCACAGGGGCATTTGAGAAGGCGGCATATTTGTTCACTATTTTGGAGATGGGCGAAAATTAAGTCAAGGTGGAGATTTGTTACGTGGCTTATTTCTTGGTTAATTGGAAGACATAATTATTGGTTATAATGACCAAAGCACTAGTGGACATGGTGGGACATTAGCATTATTATCTTTTGGACAAATAAGTGGAAAAGTTGTTATGGCCAACCTAATGCATGAAATGTGGAGATAAATTATTCCACGTAACTAGTTTGCTAATGACCACAATCTAATCTTTAATTTGTGACCACATATACTTTATGGTCATTGGCTATAAATAGCCTTACTTCCCATTTGCATTTCAATCCGAAGAAACACAAGCAAGCTAAGAAGACATTTGTTCCTTAGTCTGCTATAGCTTTTGTACGGGAAGTGTAAGAGTGATTTGGTAAGTTTTGGGTTATAACACTTGGGTAGTTAAACACTTAGGTGTGATTAACATTTGAGAGTTGTCTAGCCATATTTTGTAATCTCCTTTTGTTACCATATTGAAAATTATTTTGCCATCTTCGACCGTGGACGTAAGCTTTGCCGAACCACGTTAAATTATTGTGTCTTATTATTTATTTATTTTGTGCCATTAATTACTTGTGGGCCCCTCACATTTCAACACTCTATATAAGAGAAGTTAGGGTTAATATAATAATATGAGTTTGAAACCTTTTTTCTCTCTACATATTTTCTCTCTATCTCTTTCATTCTCTTTACTTTATTGCTATTATTGTATTTGATCTGCTGTACTAATAAGCCGTTTTACAACACGTTATTAGCATGATTTTGTTTGCCTAGATCAACAATTCTCAACAGAATTATTTGCTTATTATTGCCAATTGTTGTCAACTACTTTGAAGTAAGCAAAAGATATTATTATTTGATGATATTTAATTTTTGATTAATTAAATATAGTTCCTGAAAAATTTGTATTCTTAATTCCTACAAAATTAAATAAATTAATATAGTTTCCGAAAGAACTAGTATTATCTACAGTTCTTGAAGAACTAACTAAATAAATATATAAAATATATAAATTCCTGAAAAATTGTTACCCTAAGTTCATGAAGAATTAAATATCCTAAATTCCTGAAAAACTAGTATTCTAATTTGTTAAAGAACTGATATCTTACGTTCCTAAAGAACTAAATAAATTGTCTATAAGTCTTTGGAAGATAAATTTATTATATTATTTTATTTGTGGCTTTCGTTTATTAATCATGAGAAATTTGTGATGAATTTTCATGGTGTCCTATTTTCTACATAAAACTAAATCAACTTACAACGTGCATGCATTTTCTTTTATTGTAATTTATTGTTTAAGTTTGAATTTGGACTTAATTACATTCTTGTTGGAAAAGTCTGAGAATTTGTATTCAATTACACGAATTTTGAATTGGGTTTTGTTAGAATAGTTATTTATTAGTTTGTTTGTTAAGGATATGTTCTTGTTCTGCTGTTGCCTTTGATTTTTGAATTGGAATAATTTTGTGCAGTGATTACTTAATTTGTATGTATGGTCTCAGTTTTACAAGCTATTATAACTGTGGGTTTGGTTTCAACTTTGAAATGTATTGTAGATTGTCATTTAGTAATCAATCTATTATCTGCAAGTGCAAATTTGGATATAAATCCGTTCAATATATGCCTGGTATTTTTGCTGTTTGTTAACTGTGAATTTAGGGATTAAATTTTATATATTCTAAGTTGATTAGGTTCTCTTTACTTCCCCGTCATTATGGTACAATTAACGGCAAATTTATTTTTAAACTAGGACTTCTTCAAGTAGTTTAATGGTTTTGATAATGAATTAAAATTTAGTTGATATTTTTATATTTTGATATATGCTCTTAAATTCAAGGAGAGTGTTATAAAATATATTAATGAATATCATAATAAATATGTTTTGTATATATATATTTGCCACTTGAATGTTGGGCTTGCGTTGAATTCTATTAAGTATAGAAAATTCTAGTGACTTGTCATTAATGGCTATTTTGTTCTCAATTTGGTTTGATGCATATATAGTAGTTTCTTCATTGGGGTGAATCTCTTCTCAAAAAGAATTAATTTGAAGGATTTGTTACTAATATGCTATTATTCAGATGAATCATGTCATGATATTGTAGTCACATGCCTTTCACAATAAGATAAGTACAATAATATAATATATGTTATTTTTTTTTTTGATGAATATTGCTATTATGTGAAATCAATAATAATAATTAAAGGAAACACAGTTTTTATGTGTGATTGTTTATTCTTCTTAAAATATGCTTATTCTTTTTAAAATATCAATACATTATTTATCTTTTATTAATAAAAGATGGTATTATATTTCTTTTAGCTTATTAAAGCCAAGTATGATATTGTAATTGAATAAATAAATTTAATTGGAGCAGTATTGAATTTGAACCAAGTGAGAGGTTAAGGTACTTAGTGTCGTTAGTCACTGTATTATTGATAACACGTATGCATTATCACTTAATAAGATTTGAGTGTTGGTGTCATACCATGGTTATATAATTTTACTCAAATTCAATTTAAATTTTAACTTGATGCTACAATAATATTTGTATATATGAATAATAGATCATATTGCGTATTTGTTTTATTTATGGAATTATATTTATTGTCATATTTGTATATATAATTAAGCATTATATATTGATGCTTATTTTTGTGAGATGCATTATATCTAATATGGATCAAGTATGAACCCATCAATGGGAGTAATTATTTGACATGGGTTTTTTATGCTGAAATGCATTTGGATACTAACGAGTTGGGTGAAACTATTAAGAAACAAAATACAATGTCAAACCAAAACAAAGCAACAACAATGATCTTATTTAGATGTTATTTAAGTGAGGATTTAAAAGCTGAATATCTCACTGTTAAGAATCCTCATGTTCTCTGGAAGAGCTTTAAAAATTAATATGATCACTTGAAAGTTGTGATCTTACCATAAGCTCAATATGACTTGCTAAATCTATACTTGTAAGACTTTAAATCTGTTTCAAAATATAATTCAACCATGTTTAGAATCATTTCACAGCTGAAATTGTGTGATGATAAAATTACAAAATATAATATGCTATAGAAGACATGTACTATTTTTATGCTTCTAACATGCTCCTGCAGTAGCAGTATAGAGTGTGAAAATTTACAAAATATTTTGAACTTATTGGTTGTCTTCTAGTGGCTAAAAATAACAATGAATTGCTAATGAGAAATTATCAAGTTAGACTCACTAGTGCAACAACAGTTTTTGAAGTGAATGTTGTAGATAACCAAAAGTCAAAATTCAAAAGTGAGATACATTTGATCATAAGAATTATGGAAGAGTAACAACTCACAAAAAGGACACAACTAAACTCAATATATAGACTCATGAATGAGTAATTAGCTAAGATTTTGCATTCCTTTTATTATTATTATTCTTATTGCATTGTTGGATTATATCAATAAGTTGTTTATCTATTTATCCATATTATTTTGTGTATTATAAATAATTTCATTATTATTTTATCCTCAATATACATGAAAAATATGTTGCGTTGAACATGCAGTTTAAGCATTGAACCTATAGTTCAATAATAAAACCTTGAAGGTTTAACATGACATATCATTATGCATATCATATATACTCTCCCATTACAATTTGTACATGGACATGAGCCTAATATTTATCATCTGCGATTTTTTGGTTGTGCCGTGTATGTACCAATAACATCACCTCAAAATGAATTCACAAAATAGACTCATAATTTATTTTGATAAGGCACATTTCCCGACATTAGGGGGAGGAAAAGTACATGTTAGTGCTAAAGAATATCGAGAAATTTCCTAGAAGGAAGACCATTTAGATAGTTTTGATCTACGTACAAGTCAAACTAAACTAGAAGTTCATAAAATAATACAGTTGCAACAAATTATAACTCAACTATCATATGCATTTTACAGATGCTAAAAGAGTGACAAAGTCTCATATTCTAACTGCTAATACCCCAGCAAGGGTTGAGGTTCCTATTAAAAAAAAAAAATCAATCAAGCTCAATACAAGCCAAAAGCGTGGACAGTAAATTGGAACTAAAGATAAAAATTCGCGGAAAAAGGAAAAACTGCGTCACTAAGAAAATCTCCCGAAAAGAAGCCTCTTGAAGAGGAAAATCTCAGTCAAAGAGCTATAGCCAATGATGAGACATAGACTGAGACAATGGAACAATTAGATTCTCCATATATAGCTCATGGAGTTGATGATCAGATGAATGAAAATTACAAGATATCAATTAATTTTGTAAATACAAGAGAAAAATTTGATAATTCATTTATCGTCGACGATGAATTTGCCTCAATAATAGCTCTTGCTATCTCAAGAAATAATCTGGATCTAGAACCTATGAATATAAATGAATGTCAGCATAGACATGATTGGCCAATATAGAAAGAGGCAATTCAAATCAAGCTAGACTTGCTATTTAAATACATGGTATTCGAACTTATTATGCTGACTCCCTAAAATGTGAAACCAGTTGGGTATAAATGGATGTTTTTCTGAAAGTGTAATGAGAATAATGAAGAGGTAAGATATATAGCAAGGCTAGTTGTTAGGGTTTTTCGCATAAATCTGGTATTGACTATAAGAATATTTATTATCCTGTTATGAATATGATCACGTTTCGATACTTGATTAGTATGGCAATTAAAAAAAGGCTTGATATATGCCTTGTGAAAATGATATTTATATGAGAATCCCATAAGGACTAAAAGTACTAGAAATGAATGCACATCAAACATGTGACATGTATTCCATTAAATTCCATAAATCCTTGTATGGATTAAAGCAATACAGACGTATGTGGTATAATCATTTAATTAAATCCTTATTGAAATAAAGATATGCAAATAATATACTATGTTCATATGTAGTCATAAAAGACTACATAATGGTTATGTTATTGCAGTATATGTTGATGATTTAAATGAGACTCCTAAAAAACTCAAAGAAACATATACTTATTTAAAAAGTAAGTTCAAGATGAATTTAGGCGAAACAAAATTTTACATCAGCCTGCAGATTGATCATCAATGAGTCCTAATACATCAGTCTATTTATGTGAAAAAAGATACTTAAGTAATTTTACGTGGATAAATCTTTTTCCCTAAGTACACCAATGGTGATCCGCTCACTAAAAGTGAAGAAAGACCCTTTTTAGACCTAAAGAAGATAACAAAGAGCTATTAATTGGTCTTGAAGTACCATATTTAAGTGTTATAATTGTACTCATGTATCTTGCAAATTGCATCAGGCTTGATATTGCATTTCCAAGAAAAAAAATTCCTAACTAGATATAGCTTTGCACCTACCAAGGATATGAGAGTAGTGTAAAAGACTTATTGTGTTATTTTCGAGACACTATTGATTTGGTTATATTTTCATATAATTCATATTTGATATTGGTCTACATACGGCTGCTGGTTATTTGTTTCATCCATATAAGGATAGATCTCATACTGAGTATGTATTTACTTATAATGATACTGCAATTTTATAAAGATTTTTATGGTCCTGAAGTACCTTAATAAAGATGCTCCCATTATGTTATTTGAGAATAATGTAATCTGCATTGCATAAATTAAAGGTGGATATATTAAGGAGACCAAACTAAACATATATATTTCACCAAAATTCTTTATATGCATGAGCTCCATAAGAGATATCCACCAAATTCGCTTGAGTGACAATCTAGCAGACTTATTTACTAAGTCTTTACCTAATGTCATATTTGAATGGCTTGTTTTATTGATTGATATGCCCCGTCTTAAAATATTGTCTTTATTAGGGGGAGCGAATCAGTATAAGATTGTACTTTTTTTTCCTTAGTCAAGTTTTTGTCCCACATAGTTTTCTTGATCAAAGATTTTAATGAAGCAAACTATACAATGATACAATAGCGCATGGATTTTACTCTTTTCCTTATCTATATTTTTTTCCCATTGGGTTTTCTAGTAAGATTTTTAACGAGACATATTCATGGCGCAAGTAATATCCAAGGGGAGTGTTATAAATAAATTATTATATATGGGTATTATTTAAACATCATTGAGTATATATTTTAGAGAGATTATAGTATAAGGCTATTTCAGTAATGTTGTATAAACCAAAATCATAACTATTCCTCTATATAAGAAAAGTTAGGGTTAATCTAATAATATGAGTTTGGAGTCCCTTTTCTCTCTACATATTTTCTCTTTATTTTTTTCATTCTCTTTACTTTATTGCTATTATTGTATTTGATCTGCTGTGCTAATAAGCCGTTTTACAATAAGTTTCAAATAGTTTGAGGAAAATTCTCTTAGGTGTATTTGAGACTTTTGGATGTGAGAAAAATATTGTGAGTATATGTGGTTGTAACAATTTTCATATAGTTAATATTTTTTTCTGATTGTCTTTGACAACACCGTGGTTTTTTATCGTTTTTTGGGAGTTTCCACCTAAATTTCTTATGTTATTATTTTTCCATTATTTCTTTTGTAATTCTTGCATAATTGTTATTTGGAGTAAATTAGATTAAATAAATTCAGATTTCCCAATAAGTGGTATCAAAGTTTTGGTTATGTGTACGTTAACTGTTTGTTTGTGTTGTACAAGAAAAATATCGAATATTAAGTTTGATATTGAAAAGTTTGACGGAAGAATTAATTTTAGCTTGTGGCAAGTGCAAATCAATGATGTATTAATCCAATCTGGATTATACAAGACATTAAAAGCGAAACCAGTCCCTGTTGCTAGCAGAAAAGATTCAAATGATTCAGATGAAAATGGTGATAAATCTTATTCAAGCGATGAAGATCTAAGAAAATCCAGAAAAACTGATGGCACCAAGAAATCTGTGCTCACTGATGAAGATTGGAAAGAGTTAGACATGAAAGCTGCTAGTCAAATACGACTATATCTGGCTAAAAATGTCTTAGCTAATGTGATTGGCTTGTCTACAACAAAAGAGCTTTAGGAAAAGTTGGAAGAATTGTACAAGACCAAGGATATTTCAAATAGATTATATTTGAAAGAGCAATTTCACAAATTGTAAATGGATGAAGGTACGAGAATCTCAGATCACCCGAGTGTTCTTAATGGGATCATTTCTGAGCTTGAGTCCATTGGAGTTAAAATTGATGATGAGGACAAAACTTTACGGCTCATCTGGTCTCTTCCACCTTCTTTCAAACACATGCAGCCCATTTTGCAGTAAAGGGGTAAGGATTTGATTTTCTCAAAAGTTATCAGTAAATTAATTTCCGATGAAAGAATGTTAAAAGATGACCACAGTAGATCTCCTGAAAATTCAACACTGGAGGTGAATAATTTTTCTTAAAGAAATAATAGCTCTGGAAAGAAAAAGATTTTCTGCTAGGGTTGTGGTCAAGCTGGACACACAAAGAAAAATTGCAAAACTGGTGGAGCTAGTTCGGCCAGTAGTTCTAATGATGCTACCAATATTATCACTTCTAAAAGATGAGATAATGATGAGTTCCTGCAAGAAGATGTGTATCCTCATAGTATGATGCTACCTTATTGCAATGCCACGGAAGAGGATATGTTGTTGGTAGTTGTCCACCAATTTGCACATCATTAGTTGACAGTTTATGGTATGTGGTGGAATTAATGTCGATGGCTAATGAACTTCTAGAAAAGTCAACATAAAAGTTAACACCATATTTTATTAGCAGGTTATTTTCGACATGAGTCGATGAAATTCTTAGAATTGGTGAATTAATTCTAAGTGGGTATATTCGTTATGGTAGAGTATGATAATTCTCGAAAAATTATGGATGTCGGTAGCAGACAATGTTTTGTATTAGATGACTTTTATTTTTAATCATAGTAGAGATTGTTAATAATTAAAGATAAAAAATAAAATGAGTAAAAAATTGTGGCTTGGAAAGAAGAGTCAAAGTTGGCTAAAAAGGAAGGAATAGTTACCAAATTATTTACTTAATTTGGCAACATGATAACTTAATTGTGCAAGCTGTATTTTATACCTTAAATACAGCTTGCACACCGAATGGGGAGGCCTATAAAAGGTTTCAGTATTTTCTTTGTTAATATAAAACAAGAAAAATAAAAATTCCTTATATTTAGAGAGTTTTAAATAGTTTGAGAAAAATTCTATTGAGTGTATTTGGGATTTTTGGGTGTGAGAAAAATATTGTGAGTATATGTAGTTGTAACAATTTTCACATAATGAATATTTTTCTCTGGTTATTTTTAAAAATACCGTGGTTTTTTCTCTTTTTTTAGGAGTTTCCATGTAAATTTCTTATGTTATCATTATTCCATTATTTCTTTTATTATTCTTATATAATTGTGATTTAAAGGAAATTGGATTAAATAAATTTAGATTTTCCAACAAATTTCACGTGAGATATAAATTATTGAAATGAAATCAATAATTAGTCTCCGCAGCAATAGCACCTAATATTATTTTATAAAATTTTTGTAAGATAGAATTTGCTCAAGAATTGAATTCTAATTATATGAATTAAAGAAATAATAAAAAAAAATTAATACTATGATGTTAGTGTATAAATGTTGAATGAAAAAGAATAAAAAAAATAAATTTATCCTTTTTTAACAATAAATTAATATGTTAAATGTGTTCTTACAAAAATAATATAATAATGTGGTGGTACGGCACACCATTTGCTATGCAGAGCATTATTTTACTATTATTGGCCAACAATGTGGACTCATACTTTTCTCAATAAAGTCCCATTGTTGTTCATAAGAAGTGGAACGAATTATAAGTTTTATGGACTGCCTAGACACAATGAAAGATAATCTTCTTTCTCTTATAATTCTTTTATTTTTATTATATTGGTAAACAATATCTTTATAACATAGGGTAAGCGTGAGTGCGCTCTTGAACTTAAGAAAATTTAGAATTGCTTGACACGTAAATTAATCCAATAATATATTAATCGACTGAAAAAAAAAATAAATTTCATTATAATATTGAATAATAAATTAATTAATATTTGAGATTTCATTGTCACTTAAATTTAAAACTACTGTATTTTTATTGAAATATATTGAACGTGTATTATAAGAAATTATAGATTTATCCACGAAAGTAATCAACGGATTATTTTTCGTCGGTACCTACTGATGGTTTTTGTAAGGGTGTAAATGAGTTAAGTTGTTCGCCAGCGATTTAGTGTTCAACTCGATAAAAGCTCGTTTGCGTTTGATTCGTTTTATAAACAAGTCAAACTTGAAACTCGCAAATATATCGATTAATAGGCTCGTGATATATTTAAAAAATACATTTTTTAGAGTGTCAAAATAATAATAATAATAATAATTGAGTTGTTCACGAGCTTATTAATTGATATGTTTGCAAATATATTGACAAGCTTATAATCGAGTTGTTTATGAGCCTAATTGGGCCGAACTTAATTTTGTTCAAACTCAACTCGTTTATTTATCGAGTTTTAAAGTACAGTAGAAATATATCTTTTATTAATTAATATTTTTGTGATACATATAATGACAAAATTTTATGATTGGATATTTTTTTACTAATCGGATACTTTTGCTTTTATATTAGTTTTAAGTATTTTTGCTATATTTATTTTATTAGAAATAAATATTTAAAAAGTTGAGTATTCTGATAAGTTATAAACAAACTTTAAAATGAGTCGAACTCGAATTTAGCTCAATTATAATTTATTAATAAATTGGGATCGAATTGAATTCGATTATAATTTATAAATAAGTTTTTGATAAGTCGAGCTCGAGCCGAATGAGTCGAGTTTGAACATTATTTTCAAACTCAATTTAAATTTGAGCTCGAGCTCAAACTCATAAAAAAAATATATTGTCAAGTTTGAGTAAATTAAAGTTCGAACTCAGTTCGACTCGATTACAACCCTAATGATTTACGGATAAAACATCTAAAGAAAACAATATTGTATCTTTGTGACCCATTTATCGATGCAATTCCAATGGAAATTCTTGAAATTATAGATCAATCGACAAAAGTAATCAGTAAGACTACTTTTCGTCGATATCTACTGACACTTTGCTGATAGAATATGTCAAAAAAAATATGATATTGTTCCTTAGTGACCCATTGTCGATGCAATGCCAGTGGAAATTAGGGTTTTAAATAACATTAGAGTGAATCATATCAGTATTAGAATCGGTGTAATTGTATCTAACTGAATTAGTCATTATTATTGTGAATTTTTAAAAATGATTAGCAAAATAGATTCAAATTAACAAAAAATAAACTATAACGTCCAAAATATAATATATTAAATTAATAAACAATTAAATAAACATAGTCTAAATTATAAAATTTCAAATTACATAACATATTTATGAATAATGCATAATAACTGTAATAACCTATTTTTTTTATTTATTTTAGAAAATTTTATTTTGTACGGAAATGTAATTATTTAATTGTACTTGTTATACCTGTATTTAATAGAAATTTGAATTATTAACATTATTTTAAAAATATATTATTTAATTGTATTTTTATTTTAAATAATGAAAAATTTTATACAATCGATATTTCATGAAATAAGAATATTTTATAAAATTAATAAATTATGTTTTGATTTATAATAGCTTATTTATTAAAGGATTGATTGTAAAATTTAAGAAAATATTGATTTTAATATTGGTGATTAAAGTTTAAAGAAGTTATTTATTAGATCAAATTATTATTTTTGAATTATAAATTTTAAGTAAATATTAATTTTAATTTTGTTATTGTTTAAAGTAGTAGTTATTATTATTATAAAAAAAAAAAGATTTTTCCAGCACATCTTATTGGTTCAAAGCAACCAATCAGATGGCTATTAATTTTTGGGGTGAACGGGTATTATAGAAAGAGAGAGAGAGGGGGTTGTGGTGCCGGAACCACCGCTTGACTACATAGCCACCACCAATGGATGGCCCAGCTTCGGGCAACCTCAGGTGGTCCAACAGCGGCGAGATTGGATGGCATGTGGTGGCGCATGTTCCGTTCAACATTTTTCTGGCGACAAAAATTTTCAGGCGAGATTTTGGCCGATTCTGACCACTATTCCGAGCAATCTTGGTACCGTTTGAAATCTCTCTTCAAGAGCTTTCATTTGGTACCAACCCCGACTAGTATAAGTGACTGTTGGCGACAGAATCAAGCTCCAAAGAAAATGGTCAACGAAATTTCAAGCCCTAATTTCCAGCGACCAGCGGCGAGTGGGAGAAAGTGAAGTGCAAATTCAGGCTCTTAATGTCAAGATGAATCCATTGGTATGGTCACCGACCTCTAGAGCCACCAGTAGTGGCGGCGCGTGGCCGACTGACGACGATTCTGGCGGGGGTGCAATGGTCTAATTCCAGCAACTTCATTTCGATGTCCCAACGCATTTTACGATGTTAGTTCGATCTGATTTCGCATTGATAATTTCGAAACTTTTGATTTTCATATTGATGTTCATAATTTAATGTATGGATTTTATTGTGTTATTGGGTATTAAATTGAATGATTTACGAATTTATATGGATTTTATTTTTATTATTGGAGTTAAATTGGTAAATTTAAAATTATTGAGAATTTTATGAATTAATTAAAAATAATTTTATGGAAATAAATTAATTGGATGATATTAGAATTAAATTGGTCTAAGCATAAATTATTGTGAAATTTTATATTATAAATGAATTTCTTTTATGTATATAATTATGAATTATATGTATGCTCTTGGTGTTGATTGATAAATTTGAAATTTATATAAATTTCTATAAATTTTATATTATGAATAGATTTAATTTATTTTTAAATATTATGTGGTTCTTTAAATAGTAATTTTATGACTTTATTTATATGATTTTTATATTGTTGTAATATGAGTGTTGAAATGTCCGAATTAATTATGTGATTTATTTTCAATTCGTATGTACGATATTTATAATGAATTAAAATGTTTTATAAGTTTAAGTTTAATTTTTTTTTTTATCAAAAATTGAATTTATTATAATCCTAAAAAATACTATAAATGTTTTGACGTAAAAATTAAATTATTTTAAATTGAATGGTTTACTAATTAAAATGATTTTATTAAAAGAATGTTTATGAATTGAGTTTGATTTTGATGATGTATTCTGATTGAGTTACGTGTGATTGTTGAGTTGAGATTATTGTAATGTTTGCCGAACTGGAGACTCAGGAGGGGTCATTGAGTTGTGCTTGATTATTGGAGTCTTGATAGCAAATTTGAAGTGTTATTTCTTTGTTGCAGTGAGTTAGTGTCCTAATTTTATGGGAGATTTTGCCTAAATTTTGGTAGAATTTTTAGAATTGTCAAGTATATCTTAGTTGGGTAGTCAGTGTTCTGATGATCTTCATTTGTTGTCCAGTTAAGGTGTTTCAGGTGACTTATGGTAGACACTCCGTGTGAAGAGCTGGTTTGGTATTCGTCCAATTTATGAGTGATACTTTCTAATATATTTTTCTGTTTTTCATGCATCTACATTTACTGTATGTATATATGTATATAATTATGCATTATGAATAAGAGTTGCATTCTAGCATATGTATGTTACTGCTTCATTGTATTGTTGTTGCATATTACTTGTAAATGCTGAATGGGATTGAGATGACATAGGACCACTTAGGAATGTGAATATGATTATGATGATGATTATGATTGATGAGCTATGACTGGTATGTGACGGCTTGGGGGCTTGCCCGGCGCTGTTGCCAGTCGGGTCGGCGCTGCGTGGCTTAGGTCATGGACGACTGGGACCCTATGTATTGAATTTTAAGAGACAGTATTTGGATTCAAAGAGCTAGGATAGGGGGATCGGCTCCCTAGATTGAGATTTAACGTGATCCTTGTGGACTCATTCACATCCTTGTATGATTATTTATATATATGGCATGTTGCATGAGCATTAATGTTAGATTGATTTTAAAGCACTAGGTTAGTATATTAGTTAGTATCATTCACTAAGTTGAGGCGCTCACTCTTGTCTCCCTATTTTTTCAAATTGTAGGATGAGCCTAGCATTTATTATTATTATTGAGTTTCCTTGCCATCTCCTCCGACAGTGGAATTTATCATAATCAGATATTATGTATATTATTATAAACTCTATATTCCGCAATTACAATGGATTACTTATATCTGTATTAATACTTCTGTTTTAATATCTAATTGTCTGTATTATGAATTGATGAGATTCTCTGTTAAACATAAACCTGATGTGATGATGATATTATTGAGATATTAGCCATGAGTGGCTTTGCTGTAATGTTACAAACAAGTCTTGTTAGTAGGCGGGCCCATAGCCCTTGAGATGTGGTCTTGGTTATGCAGACTTTTGTAGTTTTTTTTGTTGATTAGACATGTCAAGCTTACTACGGGCCCTAGAAGCCTTAAACTTTTTCGTTCCCTACTGTCGATCACGTGCCTTCAGGTTCGGGTCATGATAAAGATGGTATCAGAGCAAAGGAAAAATAGTCCGATCCCTGGGAACTCTTGCATGTGAACAGTGGCAAAGCATGACTCCAATTCAGCGTTACCCATATGTTGTCTTGTTAAGTCTCCTTTTCGTCTTGTTAAGTCTCTTTTTCCTCCAATTCAGCATTACCCATATGTTGTGATTTGTTAGTATTATTACTTATATTTGTGTATGTATGGTATTGTGTATGTATTGTATGCTTTTATTGGCACGATGAACTCGACAACTCTTTTCAGACTCACGGTTTACAATAAGAGAACAGATGATGCTAGTGGTAATTTTTCAGCAATGGAAACTCTTCTGTACGTATAAGGCACAGTAAGAATGTTAAGGAGGGTAAGTACTTTCGCAAAGTGGGAAGATATTGAAACCATGATAATAGCGAGTGTATGAGGCTTTTGATTATAAGTTGGTGGAGCAGGTAATTGTAGTTTTGGGAATCCACGAGGACTTTGATATGAAAATGATTAAATTTTGACATTTTTAAATGCCTTTGGAATTAAATACTTCAGTTTTGATTTGATGATGTAAGTGAGTTTGAAGATAATAAATGATTTTTAAGTGTGTTTTAAAAGTTGTATTGGAAAGCTTATTGTTTTGGAACTTCATACTTGTGTCCAGTTTATCTGTCTACATATGCATTGGGTCTTGCATCATTAGTCATAAATCATGAGTCTCATCATCTATTGCATTAAGGTTGCATGTTAGCCTATCATCTTTGGACACAAAATGAAAAGGGAATGTTTTGATTTTTACAAACAGTTTCCGAATAATTTTGAAAATCAAATAGTTTTAAATATATCTGAAATAGATTAAAGTCTTCTGGATGAGAAATGCTTTGAGGTTCAGTTTGTGGTTTTTTGTAGTGTGTCAGAGTGCGCAGTGGAAGCATAAGGAAGAAGTTTGGCTTGAGTGTGTAGTGTCTGCCATGGTTTAAAAATTCGAGGACAAATTTTCTTAGGGGAAAGAATGTAATAATCTGAATTTTTTATTTATTTTAAAAAATTTTATTTTGTACGGAAATATAATTATTTAATTGTACTTGCTATACTTGTATTTAATAGAAATTTGAATTATTAACATTATTTTAAAATTATATTATTTAATTATATTTTTATTATATTTATATTTTAAGTAATGAAAGATTTTGTACAATCGATATTTCATGAAATAATAATATTTTATGAAATTAATAAATTATGTTTTGATTTATAATAACTTATTTATTAAAGGATTAATTACAAAATTTAAGAAAATATTGATTTTAATATTGGTTATTAAATTTTAAAGAAATTATTTATTAGATCAAATTATTATTTTTGAATTATAAATTTTAAGTAAATACTAATTTTAATTTTGTTATTGTTTAAAGTAGTTGTTATTATTATTATTATAAAAAAAAGATTTTTCCAGCACATCTTATTGGTTCAAAGCAATCAGTCAGATGGCTGTTAATTTTTGGGGTGAACGAGTATCAGAGAAAGAGAAAGAGGGGGGGTTGTGGTGCCGGAACAAAAGCTTGACAACACCGCTACCACCAATGGACGACCCAGCAACCTCAGGTGGTCTAGCAGCGGTGATATTTGATGGCAAGCGGTGGCGCACGCTCCGTTCAACATTTTTCTGGCTACAAAAACTTTTAATCGAGATTTTGGCCAATTCTAGCCACTATTCTGAGCAATCTTGGTACCGTTTGAAAGCTCTCTTCAAGGACTTTCATTTGGTACCAATCTCGATTGGTATAAGTGACTGCCGGCGATAGAATCAAGCTTCAAAGAAAACGGTCACCGAAACTTCAAATCCTGATTTCCTGTGACCGGGAGTTATAGCCAAGATTGTGGAGACTGTTCAAAGTGAGTTTGCGCAGAAACAAGACAAGCTTTAGAAATTCACTATAAATTGTGTACATATTTTGAGCTGAAATATTTATATATTATATCTTTATGTGTCTAGTTTAAGTAAAAAAAGAATCAAGTCATTTGGAAAAGCATAACTCAAATTATTATAAGATTAGTATAGAAAGGTCAGGAAAAGAAAAAGGGGCAGCAAGGGTGTTGATGTGCACGACCGTGCACATTCATTTTAAACAAACTTGCAACTCAAAAATGGGTCTATTTGGTTAATTTTGGCTGGCCAAAAGAGAGGATTTTATGGATAAACATGCATTTAATGCATCCAACTACCAAGAGCAGATGCTTATGTACATATATGGACTTCTTTGTGCTCAAAAATTAATTTTTTATTCTTTGTTTCTTCCTTCTACATTTTATTTCTTCCATAGAGTTCCCAAGTAAGTTCTTTCTTTTGTTCTTCCTTTTCTTAAGATCAAGCTCAAAAATTCAATATTTGAAAGAGCAAAGATTTGGAGGAAAAGGAAATTCTTCAAGGTAAACTCCTAGATTCTTTGAGTTTTTTCTACTGGTTTAAATTAGCTAGAGATTGAATTGATGAAATTATGAGGTAGATTAAGTGTGATTATGATTAATGATTTAAGGAATACAAGTTTTTATAGATTTATTGTTGATTTGGGAGATCCTAATTATAAGAACCCTAAATTTCTAGTTGTAAGAACCCAAAAGAATTAGCTTAAGTTTTATATGGATAAGAGTTTTTAAAATTGTTAAAAGGATATGAGAATTAAGAAATTATGAAGTATATATGTGAAAAGTGGATTTTAATGGAATTGAACTAAGCAACCTTAGAGATTATTTTAATTTAATGTGATAATGAGTTATAGTAATTATTAAGATATAGAAGTTAAGAATCTAAGATTTAATTTGAGAAACTAAGCTAAATGATTAAGAATTCATGATGAGAATTGATAATTTAAGATTTAAGACTATAGTTTCATGAAGCAAAATTGTTAATTAAGGTGAAAAACCTATGTGTAGGACAAAGGTGAACCAAGGATATGGTGAATCCCATGCAAGAGTAATGTGCTAATGAGAATTAATGAAAAGAGATCACAAGAAAGGTAAGTTATGGAATGTGTATTTACCTTGCTTTTGCATTGGCCTATTTGTAATAATACCTAAATTGAATTGTAAATTGTTATTCTTACTATTATCATCCTTATTGATATTGTTCATTGACCAAATGATCATTGCTATTGCCATATTGTTTATTTGTTTCTAAAGGTCATTTGGACCAAAGCTATATTGTTTACTGAAGCCATTTGGGCTAAATTGTATCATGAACATGAAATGATATTGTTGAACTTAACATGTAACATAACTCCCATCTAATGGGGAAAAAACCATTAGATCTAGTGCACTTGGTTATGCCTTATCTAGGGAGGGCAGTACCCTAGGCTTGTATCAAAGAGGTGCATATAAAATAAGCCTTACCTAGAGAGGGCAGTACTTTAGGCCTGTACTCAATGATAGTGCACGTTAAACAGTGATATATATGCTAGTGACCATGGGGACGCTCACGAATGAATTGACAGAAAGAGTGATGGTTATGTTACTACATTTTGTATCATTGGTGCCTTTTATTCTTGGCACATATATTTAATGTTTATTGAAACCCTAATAAATTGATATGCATTTATTCATATAACCATATGACCTTTGATATCTCTACATGTATGATCCATTATTCATTGATTTATTGACCTCCTTGTAATTCCTTCATTCATATTCATTTCATAAACCTACTGAGTTGACGGCTCACGACATCGTCCATAGATTTCAGGTTATTGATTGAAGTGTATAGAAGTTAGAGGTGGGATTGCATAGCAGAAGCTTCCTAAATATTGTCTCCACTAAAAAGTTATAATATACAAGTTTACCTTTAATTACTATATACATGATATTGTTTGAATTGAAATATGTCTATTCATAGATGCTCCATAGTAATTGGAAGTTATAAATGTATAAATAAATTTTTAATATGTATAAGACATTATTGAACTTTCCCTTGTATATCAAGGGTGGTGACTTAAATGAATTAATTGAACTCTTATAGTTCAGAGAAAGTGTAATGATATGAATGAATATTGTGCAATGATGATTGATGACCTATAAGAATAAATGGCAATGTAATGATAAGAAATATATACAAGTTAATTAATAAATATTATTGATGATTGTTATGAATTATATAAATGGGATCATATTGTGTAATGAATAGATGTTGAGTAGGTTCTGATCTTGGGGAATGATGATTTACATGTGTTATTTAAGATTGATTATTGGTTAGTGCATGAAACTATATTGGAATTGATAATAGGTATGGATTTTAAGGATTCTCGATAGTTTTAGGCTTACCCATACCCTAAGATCGTCGTGGCTCGAAAATCGGATCATGACAGTATCGAACACCTAAAAAAACCGATATTTAATACCTTGATGGTAATTATCGATGAACTTTTTGATACTTATTGAATTTTATGTTAGTAATCAGAAAATTTTTATAGTGATAACAGTTAACTGTACATTTTATGTCTGTTTAGTTTTATTTTTAAAATTCTACAGTTAGCGATTGAGTATTTAATGACTAACACAGAGTGTTTGGTAAAAAAAAATAAATAAAAGCCACATGTTATATTTCCAATTACCAGTTTTTGAAATTTATAATTAAAAGCTAATTTTTGGATTGTAAGTTAGAATTTGTAATTTTTGAACTTAAAAGTTAATTTTTGTAAAAAAAAAATCATTAAAATTTCAAATAATTACAAAAATACTTACTACTAATTAAAAAATATATAAATATTTATTTTAATTTTTAAATATTTTAATATCTATATACATTTTTATAATTAAATTAAAATATGTAGTTATTTTATGTTAGTGTAAAAATAATAGAACAGAGAGTTTAACAAAGTTTCAAGGCGTGTATCTTCCTGCCACAGGTTTATTTGCTCTTTAATTGCAATGAGTACAACAAATCTTTCAGGATACAATGACGCTACTGATAGCACATTGCAATAGGTGATATCAGTACTAAGCACCTATACGTGAATTTCAGTACTGAACAACAGATAAGATTTTTGATTATGCAGAAACCCTAAACCAATGATCTGTAAATATAAGAAAAAATACATAGAGATAAAATCTAATCTATTAAGTTAACAGATATGATAAGATTATATTATCAAATATTTACCTAATCTAATCAGATAAAAATTGAATTTAAATTATATCAAATAAATTATCAGAAGCAAAAATAAAATAAAAAATAATTCAATTTTACTGCACTACACGTGCCAATGCGCTGCATGCGCACGCGCGTGCAATATATGGTAGCATAACTCTTGTTAGGCCATTTGATACTAAAATAAGTAAAAGATAATATAAAGCATTTAAAAAGTCCATCTAAAAACAATGTGGGATAAGTGACATTTTGAAAAATGTCCAACATTTTATTAATATATTTTATATGTAATGTTAAAATTATTAATTGCATATAATTAAAATTTATCATAATAGAGGGGAATACCCAATGTGGGGCCGGAATTTTTCATCAAAGTTCAATGTGGAGCATGTAAAAAAAATTATCCAATTAGCCCCTTCAATTTTGGATCAATTTAGAGTTTGTTCTTTAATTATACTAACAAAAGTTTATTGATTTTGATAAAGTGAAATTGTGAGACCTAATTCATATTTTAAATAATAAAAATATTAAAATAAAAAATATCGGAGATTTATCAACTGTTGAGCCAACCAAATCCCCATATTTGGGGTTATGTAATTAATTTTTTTAATTTCATATTTTATCATTTAAAAATATGAATTGATCCCATAATTTCACTTTATCAAAATTAATTATGTTATAAATAACTTGTTATAAGTGGATATTACTTAAATATTCTTAAGTATATATTTTAGAGAAATTATAGTATAGAATTATTTCAGTAATATTTTATACACCAAAATCATACATATTCCTTTATATAAGGAAAGTTATGGTTAATCTAATAATAAGAGTTTTGAGCCACTTTTCTCACTACATATTTTCTCTATCTCTTTTTTCTCTTTATTTTATTGTTTTATATTCTTTGTTATTATCTTTAATCTGCTGTACTAATAAGCCAATTTACAACACGTTATCAGCACGACATTAGGAGGGAGGAAAAACATTTGTTAGTGCTAAAGAAAGTTGAGAAATTCTCTGGAAGGAAGACCGTTTAAACAGTTTTGATCCACGTACAAGTCAGAATAAATTAGAAGTTCAGAAAATAATACAATTGCAACAAATTGCAACTCAACTGCCAGATGCATTTATAGATGTCAAAAGAGTGACAAAGTCTCATATTTCAGCTGCTAATATCCTAGTAAGGGTTGTGGTTCCTATTAAAAATAGAAAATCAATCGAGCTTGACACACGCTAGAAACGTGGACAGTAAATTAGAACTAAAGATAAAAATCCATAGAAAAGAAAAGTAGCGTCACTAAGAAAATCTCCTGAAGAGGAAGATCTCAATCAAAGAGCTATAGCTAATGATGAGACACAGACTGAGACAACAAAACAATTAGATCTTCCAAATATGGCTCTTGGAGTTGATGATCAGATGAATAAAAATTACGAGATCTCGATTAATTTTGTGATACAAGAGAAAGATTTGATAGAAATTCATTTTATCGTCGATGATGAATTTGCCTCAACAGTTGCTCTTGTTGTATCAAGAGACAATCTGGATCCAGAATCTATGAATATAATTAAATATCAGCATAAACATTACTGGTCATCATGGAAGAAGCAAATTCATACTGAGTTAGACTCGCTATTTAAACGCATGGTATTCGGACTTGTTATGCTAACTCCCCAAAAATATGAAACTAGTTGGGTAGAAATGAGTGTTTGTCCTAAAGCGTAATACAAATAATGAAGTGGTAAGATATAAAGCGAGACTAGTTATCAGGGTTTTTCACAAAGACATGGTATTAACTATGTGGAAACTTATTCTCCTATTATGGATATGATTACGTTCCAATATTTGATTAGTATGACAGTTAAACAAAGGTTTAATATGCGCCTTATGAAAATAATACTTATATAAAAGTCCTAGAATGATTAAAGATAACATAAATGAATGCACATCAAATATGTGACATGAATTACATCGAATTGCAGAAATCCCTATATGGATTAAAGCAATCTAGACATATGTGGTATAATCGTTTGAATTGAATCCTTATTGAAAGAAGGATATGTGAATAATGCACTATGATCATAAGTATTCATAGTGATTCTATTATTATTGCAGTATATGTTAATGATCTAAATGGAACTTCTAATAAACTCTTGAAAAGTGAGTTCGAGATGAATTTAAAAGAAACAAAATTTTGTATCGGCTTGTAGATTGATTATTTATTCCCAAATGAGTCTTAATACACCAGTCTACTTATGTGGTAAAGATACTAAAGCAATTTTGCGTAGATAAATCATTTCCCTTAAGCACACTAATGGTATCCACTCACTAAAAGTGAAGAAAGACCCTTTATAGACCTAAGGAAGATAACAAAGAGCTATTAATTGGTCTTAAAGTACCATATTTAAGTGCTATAGTTGTACTAATGTATCTTACAAATTGCACTAGGCTTGATATTGCATTTGCAAGAAAAATTCCTAGTTAGGTATAGCTCTGCACCTACCAAGAGACATGGGAGTGGTATAAAAAACTTATTGTATTACCTTTGAAGCACTATTGATTTGGTTATATTTTCATATAATTCATATTTGACATTGGTCTACATATGGATGCTAGTTATTTGTCTTTTCCATATTGTGAGGCCTTGCTCGAGCACCGGTCTGATCTGTTAAGAGGGATTAAAATGCTCATTTGGGAAAAGACTCATGATGAAGCCCTCGGACTTAGATTGATTGATTTTGAAAAATGTTTTAGAATTGCTACCTTACTTTATTTTTATTTGGAAAAATATAAGGTAAAAACCCATTAATGACTCCAATTTTTATCCCAAAGAAAAATTACACTAGCCTCAAAAGTAAAGAAGATTCGGGAACTAGATTTTTGGTTTATTTCAACAAAACAAGTTTGACAATTAATATAGAAATGACTTAAAAATGGATTTCATGAATAGTTTAAAATGCATGATCAATTCATAAAATACATAAAAGAAATAAAAAGGAAACCCAACCAATGAAGAAGGTGATGGGGGAGAAATTGATTTATTTTAATTGGATTCAATGCTTGGACCAAGTATGCATGCATATCCCTTTGAATGAGAATCAGAACCCACACAGTTCTCCCTTCTTGCTAAGAGATTTGTTTAGTCAAATCACTTTATTATGTTTTGATTGATTGAATTAGAGAGAATTGATTGATTAATTAATTTTAATTAATTTACCAAGTTGAGTTAATTATGTCAGATTTTAATTAACTACCCTAAGTGAATCAATTTTAATTAATTAATTGATATAGAGTGAAAGAGTAAAAGAGCAAGAATTAGGCAAGGAGTCCAAAAGGGAGAAAAGAATAATCATAAGGAGGGAAAAATAAATAAATAAATAAAGGAAAATAAAAAGATGTTTACCTTACGCTCGTGCAGCTTTGAGATAGAGGAGACTTATCTCGGTCAGTGACAGCCTTGCCTCGGACCGCGAGAAGCTTTTGACTTGATGGGTCAGTTCGAGAAGTCGCAACCCAATTTATTTTGCAAAGCAAAGATCAATAGCAAAGCAAAAATTAAAAAAAAAATAAAAGAAAACTTTTAAACTAGGGAGCTTGTTCCTTGGTGGACCAAGCTTATGGAGACAGTTTGCTTGATACAAAGGCTAATCAAGTAAGCCAAGAGGTGAGAAAAACTGAGTTGAGAGATCTGAATATATAATGGACGGGTTTGGGGAGAGTCTTGGACGTTTTCCAATGTGGGATTTCAAAATTTAGATGCGAAACAGCACAAGAGGCTTCTGGAACCGCACACGGGGCAATTTGGACCGCACACAGAGCATTTGAGACCGCACATGGCCTGTGCAGTTCTGCAACGCTCACTTTACCGATTCCAATTGCGTTGTACTTCGTATTCAATCCCGGATGATCTGATAATGGTTCAGAGGCCTAAGGAATGGGTCCTAGGTCCTAGGGCTCAGATTCCCGATTTTTAAGATTTTGGCGATTTTTGGCAATTTCGGCTTCTAAAGGTCTGTTTACCTAGCCTAGGTGCTTTTAGCGTTTGTTTGTATGCTAGAGGGTGCAAAATTAAGAGTTCACACATATAAGGGTAGATCTTAGACTGGGTATGTATTTATTTATGATGATACTGCAATTTTATAAAGGTTTTTATATTCCTGAAGTATCTCAATAAAGATGCTCCCATTATATTGTTTGAAAATAATGCAATTTGCATTGTACAAATTAAAAATGGATATGTCAAGAGTGACTGAACTAAACATATATATCTCACTGAAAGTCTTTATATGCATGAGCTCCATAAGAGATATCCACCAAATTCGCTCGAGTGACAACCTAGCAGAATTATTTACTAAATTTTTACATAATGTCATGTTTAAATGGCTTGTTTTATTGATTGATATGTGCTGTCTTAAAATGTTGTCTTCATCAGGAGAGCGAATTAGTATAAGATTGTACTCTTTTTCCTTAATCAAGTTTTTATCCCACAGGGTTTTATTGGCCAAAGGTTTTAATGAGGCAATCTGTGCAATGACAAAATAGCGCATGAATTGTACTCTTTTCCTTAGTTATGTTTTTCCCCACTAGGTGTTCTAGTAAGGTTTTTAACGAGACATATTTATAGCACAAGTAATATTTAAGGGAGAGTGTTATAAATAACTTATTATAAGTGAATATTACTTAAATATCATTGAGTATATATTTTAGAGAAATTATTGTATAAAGTTATTTTAGTAATGTTGTATACACCAAAACCCTACCTATTCTTCTATATAAGAGAAACTATGGTTAATCTAACAATATGAGTTTTGAACCTCTTTTCTCTATACATATTTTTCTATCTTTTTCTTCTCTTTACTTTATTGTTTTATATTTTTCGTTATTATATTTGATCTACTGTGCTAATAAGCCGATTTACAACAAATTAACCTTTGTTAATATAATTAACGGAATAGTCCTAAATTGATCCAAAATTGAAGTATAAGGGGCTAATTGAACAAAACAAATTTTACGTACCCCACATTAAACTTTGATGAAAAGTTTAGACCTAAATTGGTATGCCCCCTATCATATAAAATAATAATATTATTTTTCATTTTGTAATATAATCTCAATTTCAACAGCTAATTACTGCAAACGATTTATGGAAAATTTTTACCAATACCAAGTGTATAGATTTATCTCATACACCAAATTAATAAGTGATAAAATATTTTAGCAAATATAACTCTTTTGTCTATTTTTTATCTAATAAAAAGATATTAATATAATTTTTTACTTCATATATTTTTATTTTATTAAATTAGTATATACACCCAATATATATAAGAATTAGTCACGTTTTACAACCATTTGTAAATTGTTGGCTATATTAATAACTCACAGCTGACTTTTATTGATAAACCAAATACACCGTAGCTAAAAATATTTTTTCATTGCAAGCCTACTAGAGCGGTATCAAGTTAAGGTAAACTCTAAATACTATATACGATTTCAAAATAACATAGAGGTTTAAAGTTGGGCATCAAAATTGTGAGGATAAGCTTCATCGTAGAGAGAAAAACAGTCCGGAATATCACCAGCTAAGGTGTGAACAACTGAACATATCATGATTAATCAACTCCCATAATTTTCAACATCCAAAATATTTAGTTACACCCACATGTAACTCTTTTCCTACATCTTAAGCCTTTGTAAATAAAATGTTAAGTAACAAACAAATAAAAGTAATTAAAAGGAAAAGCACTAGAAGATCCAGCTAGCTAATGACATCAATTTTTTTCAATAAACATTAAAATTTAAAAAGGAAAATTACAAGGAAGAAGAAACATACAAGACATCCCAAACTTTCAATGGGATAATGGATGATGGCAAGAACTGGGTATTATTATTAATCCCTAATATTGAAGGAATTAAAAAACCCATAAAAGAAAAAATAAATAAAGACATAAAAATAAAAGAACTGGCTGCTACATCTATACTCTTCACTCTCTACACAAAGGATTGATAATTAATCTTACTGAGTTGCTTTCAAGGCTTTATAAATCTCATAAACAAGTCTAGTCTCAAATTCTTCATTTGTATAAGTACCATTAGGAACTTGCCTAGCTTTTGGAATTCTTTTATTTCCAAAAACACTATCATTAT
>CATKHJ010630556.1:0-13140 GCA_949750685.1 Vernicia montana
AAAGAAACTAAGCTAATAGAAAACTAAAAACAAACAAAAGCAAACAAAGAAAGCAAATAAATAAATAAATAAAAGAAAAAGGTAGAATATAAATACCTTTTGATGACGCTTCGGGACGTATGGACGGAGCGGGCAACCGGATCGTAATTCCACCTTGACTCGTCTCGGTGGAACAAAAGCCTCCTAATGGCTACTCGGACGGCTCTTAGGACTCCCTCGAACTGGCTTGAGAGAACCCACAGACTACCCAATAAGAACAAAGATTAAAACTAAAAGGCAGCTCTTTTCGAACCAAGCATTAAAAAATGGCTAGCTTTTAAGCAAAATGGCTCAATTTAGCTAGCTTTGAGTGAGTTGAGTTGTTTAGAATGGGTTAGGAAGGGTAGGTTTATATAGGTAGGAGGGCTGGGTGAATTTCTGTCTTCTTTCGATGTGGGATTAAGAATTTTTAGCCCGAAACTGCACAAAGCTCTTCTGGAACCGCACGCGGAGGATTCTGAACCGCAGGGAGGAAAATGGACCGCACAGAAAAGTGGACCGTACAGGCCCATTATGGAACCGCACAGCTCTGTGCGGTCCCTGGAGGGCCCTGTGCGGTCCTCCAAGTTCTGACGGGCCGGTTCGGCAGTTTTTCCGACCCTTTCTCACTCGTTTCAGTTTTCGAGGCTTAGTCGCATGTCCGAGGGTTCAGACGGTGCAAATTTCAGGGTTCACAACGTTACTTTTCTTTTTTTGCAGATTTTTATCTTTAGTTCCAATTTACCATCCACGCTTCTGGCATGTGTTGAGCTCGATTGATTTTTATTTTCAATAGGAACCACAACCCTTGTTACGATATCAGTAGCTGGAATATGAGACTTTGTCACTCTTTTGGCATCTATAAATGTATTTGACATTTGAGTTACAATTTGTTGCAACTGTATTATTTTATGAACTTCTAGTTCACTCTGACTTACACGTGGATCAAAACTATTCAAACGGTCTTCCTTTCAGGAAATTTCTCGACATTCTTTAGCACTAACAGGTGCTTTTCCTCCCTCTAATGTTAGGAAATGTGCCTCATCAAAATAAAATTTGAGTCTCCTCTGTGGACTCATTTTAAGGTTGTGCTATTGGTACATACACGACACAAAAAAAAAATTACAGATAAGAAATATTAGGCTCACGTCCATGTATAAGTTGTAAGGGAGAGTATGTATTATATGCATAATGGCATGTCATGCCAAACCTTCAAGGTTTAATTATTGAACTACAAGTTCCATGCTTGAACTACAAGTTCAAAGGTTCAAAGCAATATATGTTTCATGTATGCTGAGGACAAAACAATAATTAAATAATTCATAAATTATAATTCACAACTTATTGATTATTGATAAAACATAATCCAAATAAAATTTAAAAACATTAAAAATAAAATCTAACAAAACAATAAGAATAATAATAAAAATGCAAAATCTAAGTAAATTACTCATTCAGTGAGTCTATAAAAATCACTGATATTGAGCTGAGTTGTGCCTTCTGTATGGGATGTTTCTTTTCCAAAGTTCTTATGATCTACTAAAAGATTTACAATATTCACTTCAGGGACCGTCGCTGCACCAGTGGGCCTAACTTAATGATTTCTCATTAGCAATTCATTATTCTTTTCAGCCACTATAAGGCAAACAATAAGTTTAAAATATTTTGTAAATTTTCTCTCTCTATACTGCTGATGTAGGAGTATGTTCGAGCAAGAAAATTAGTACATGTCTTCTCTATCATATCATATTCTATAACTTTATCATCACACAATTTCAGCTGTGAAGTGATTCTAAACATGACTGAATTATATTCTGAAACAAATTTAAAATCTTGTAGCCGCAGATTTGCCAGTCATGATGAGCTTATGGTAGTACCATAGCCTTCAAGTGATCGTATCAATCTTTAAGTCTCTTTCAAAGAGGATAAGAATCCTTAACGGTGAGATATTTAGTCTTTAAGTCCTCATTTCTAGTGGGACTACCATGATAATTATTTTGGCCATAATCTCGACTTGGACTATTAAAATAACTTATTTAATTTAATTATAAATAAAATACAATGATACATTCCTCCATCAACAACATATAATAAATATTTAAATGTTTAAAATGAATCCGTTATGAACTCTATTATTATTATTATTATTATCAAACCAATCTAATACCAACAATTCATAGCAAACTCATAGAAACCCAAAATTAAAGTCAAGAAAAATTATATGACAAATTGAATTTAAATTACAGCACGGAAATTTGTGATAAATCCAGTGACCATGAGGATATATAAATATCCATAACATTATGTTTGGAACTAAATAAACAAGTCAAACTAGCCACCATGGTACACTTAATTAACCATAAATAGATTATTTGTTTAATACCTCAATTAAATAGGAACAGAAACCTCAAATCAATTAATCTTTTGTACACAATCAGTTGTCCACGCTCGCTTTTGTCAGGTATATTAACATTTAAAACTGATGAACCTCCCAGGCTTTTTGATGTGGAACAGAAACCAAAACATACATATATCTTGTAAAAGCAACTAGTGTAGGAACCAATCAACAACATAGTTTTATAAACATATCAAAAAACAAAGAATTTCATTTTTGTATATGTAGAAAAATCAAACCCATAAATTACATATATAAAATTAAATTACTATAATTAAATGACTTACAATAATTTAAAAAAAAGCGGTAGAACGAAGTCGTGCTGACAATGTGTTATAAATCGACTTATGAGCGCAGTAGATCGAATACAATAATAGCAATAAAGCAAAGAGAATGGAAGAGATAGAGAGAAAATATGTAAGGAGAAAAGGACTTAAAACTCTTATTATTAGATTAACTCTAACTTCCCTCATATATAGGAATAGTTAGGGTTTTGGTGTATACAACATTACTAAAATAATCATATACTATAATCTCTCGAAAATATATACTCAATAATGTTTAAGTAATATCGATATCCACATATAATAATTTATTTATAACAGATCTATAATTTTGTATATATCTTAAATTATATATTGAGCAATAGAACTAAGTGCTATTTCTTATGAGATATTTGAAATAAGAATTCAAGATTTCTAATTGCTATTTCTTATTCGATATATATTTCTTTTTAATATCTAAATTAAGAAGTACAATAATATTTTAAATAAGGGGTTTCACATATTCTCTTATATGTGACACATATAAGGGCTTTCACATATTCTCTTATAATAAGAAGCATTTAAAATATTCGATTGTAAAATTTCATCTCCATATTTATCATTTACAAAGTACAATCTTAAATAAACATATACATTTTTAGCTTCTTGATGGAGAATGATGATTAGGAAGCTTTAACTATAAAACTTCTATCATCTTCTACTCTAATACTTGAAAATCACATACAAGTGTTAGGTGAGCCATTAACTCAGTGAATTATGAAACACATTAATACTTGGGGGTTCATGAAAGAGCAATGAATCTGTATACACATATACATACATATCAATTTAGTTGTCAAAGAACAATACATATGTGTCGAAGACAAACAGACACCAAGGGTACATCCGTTATAACAAAACAATACATAACAATGGGAGAACTCATGGGTAGCGCGGCACCACAAACCCCGTAAGTCTCAATAACATTAGGAGAACTCATGGGTGGGATGACACCACAAACCCCATAAGTCTCAGAAATAGTAAGAGTACTCAGTAGATTTTGACATTTTTTATAGACCATGTCAGTCGAGTCACTGGTGCACACGGTCTAATGGATTTTTCCTCATTAGTCAAAGCGTTCTTTCATGCGTGGTCATAAGCTTGGTAATGGTTCGGGAGGATCATATCAATAAATAGTAGGTTGGCCTAATGGCCTCGTCAACAACTATAATATGTTTATCATTTACAGATGGTTTTCAACATTAAGCATTGAAACAATATGGCTATCTCTCAATAGACAGTAAGAAATATCAATAACAATATAACAATAATAATATATCATTTTGGTCATTTAGAATAATAAATGAATGGATTTCAAATAGAAACAAGATATGGTGGTTTTACCATACATTCATACATTTCATAACTCACCTCACTGGCTATAGTCTCTTCAATAAAATCTCATATCATCATCATGCATTACATCAAATATCCTTAGGCTCACTATGCTACCACTGCGCCACTTTGATCTACTCTATAGATCTAGCCAAAGCTCTTCTAAGAAAGGTAGAAGCAAGAATGAGCTTTAGAAGAGATAACCATATTCAAGACAAGTCATCTCTTCTAAATTCACTTCAAACTCATAATGGGGGAAAGTTGGCAACAATTGACTTTGTAGTTCTTTGACTCGGGCCTTCAACTGTATGGCTTCTTTGAGGATCTTTCCAACGATAACCTTGGCCCTCTTTCGATATTCCAAAGCTTTCTCCAACTCGACATCAACTTAATGGATTATTATGGCCGCTTTTTGACTCAACTCATCAACATTCATGCTATTGTTGGGCTTCTTGTGGGCTTGGGCTTTAGAATCAGGCTTCGAAATCTCAATATCAGAATTGGCCCTTTTTCTAGTCATTTTAGATTCAAGATCAAAGGCCTTGGATTCAGCTACAATAGCATCTTCGGGTTTACCAAACAAGATCAAGTTTTCTTCATTTGATCCTTTGGTAATCTCCTTGCTTGATGAGGCCATTTTGATTCACAAAAAAGTCATCCTTAAATGGCTACAGGGGTTAGAATGATGAAATGCTTATGAATGCAAAACTAATTCAATATCTCCATATATCTTTCGTTGAAAAACTTATAGCCCAAAACACCTTTGAACTAGATGAAACCGCACTTCTTCAGCTTTTGCTTCTTTAGATTTTCTAGCCAAATATTTTCTCTCTTACCCCTAACTTTTACCTAGGGCCTCAATGTAAGACTCCTAGTAGGTTATTATCTTACTTTCTTTTTCTTTATTTTATATATATTTTTTTTATCATCATTCATTTTTGTTTATTCTCATTTATTCTTTTATCTCACAGCTCACTTTAAGGTAAGGTCATGCTTTATTTCATCATAAAAGTTTTACAAATGAAAGGCATTACATATGCAAAACTATTTTTTATTCTAGCAATTAGGCCTAAGCTTTATCTTTATTGGAAGAAGTCGTCATTGATCTTCATAGGAAACTTCCCATTGTCAATCAAGTCTTGGATTTCATGCCTTAGGCGATTGCATTAATCATGCCTTAGGCGACTGCATTAATTAGTATCATGTCCCAAAACTTGGTGAAATAAAAAATACAACTTAGCATCGAACCTTGAAGGCAGTGAGTTTGGTAAAGGCCTTAGGCCTATAGGTTGCAACAGGCTTTTCTTTTTTATCTCTTCAAAGATCTTTGATATAGGTTTCTCCAAGTTAGTGAATTTCCTTGGTGGCTTGATGTTTGTTGGGCTAAGTTGCCCCTAACCCCCTTTGATCTTGGGCTCTTCCACATGCTTGGGCAGTCCTCTCAAACTATTTGAGCTAGTTTGCTTGATTTCAGCTTTAATCTCATCCATCATATGGACCATCTCATATCGAACCACTCTTTTAATAGTAGTTTGGATTTCTTCCCTCATATGGTCCAATTTTAATCCACTATCCTTCCAAAGGCTTCATCCCTTTCAAAGGAGTCTATGGACTTAGTTCCAAAGCTAGACATCTTAGAGATATTCCTAGATGGCTACAAGTAAAAGTGGGTTAGCATGACATTTATATTTTCAATCTAAATAATGCATGAACAGTTGTACATAAGCAAGCACATGCACATATCAAAAACCTTCCAACCTTATTCCTCCCACACATGAGTTAGTCTTAGTCTTTCTTTCCTAGGATTTTGGGTCTTGGCTTAATGATCCAACGGGGGATCACAAGCCCATTTCATACATAACTCTCTTAAATAAATAAGCAGAGCTCAAAACAATCTATGATAAAAGCCCATTTGGTTAGCCACTTAGAATCCAACAAGGATGTTGGGCTTGGGCTCATACATGTATATAACACGTTTGGAAAATCCTAAGGGAAATTTCTAAGTCACTACATGGGCTTTAGTAGACTTACGGCTCAAGGCTCCCATAAGTGATAAATGGGCTTGCACCCAAATCATGTTATACCCTAAGGTACTGACTTGTGAGTGGTAAGGCCAATTGAGGAAACCTAGAGGTCGAATGGAGCAAAGAGATCATTTCCTTAATAATGCACAAGGTTTAGGGACAAGGGTGCATATGGTGAGTGTTGTGATGCAGGCCCATTAAGGCCAAAGAAACCAAGCATTAACAAAAACCAAAGACAGAATCAACTTCTCGTATCCTTAGTGGAGTCACCACTGTCGCGACCAGATTTTTGGCCACGAGCGGGTGTGACCCTACACTGCCTTCCAATTCTAAATCAAGGGAAGACCAATGGACTAAGACCCATTAAGAGATGAAGTCGCCACCTAGTTTTTAAAAACTAGGAATATGGTGATTAGAATTCTTGGCTTCTTACCTAACCACCCAAACTTAGAGATTCTGAGTAAGGAAAGTAAGGCGCGGGCTTAGGAAGGTGTTAAGCACCCAAGTCTGCCTAACTGTGAGGCTGACTTCCACTGTTTAGTCAATTTTAATGCAAGGCTTAATTGGGCTCTTTGGGCTTTATTATATGCAAATAGTTTATATCACTTATGGCAGTTCACACCAATCAATAATCTGACAATAATTAAACACATCATCATGTTATCAAAGTTAAGCATGTGAGCAATACCAAGTGATGGGTTTCTAAACATGCCTTTATTTTCCTAAATTAATTGAACTAATCATGCATTTTTCTAAGTCAAATTATTTTATTTGGTTTACAATTCGTCAAGCATAATTCAAATAAAAATAGAAGCAATAAAAGAAACCCTAAACATGCTTAAAAAGATCAAGCAATCTAAAACATGCAAAGTCTCTAATAAAAATTCAATTTATTAATTAATTAAATTATTTACTTTAAATCATGAAATTCTAAGTCAATTGATTGATTTTAGGTTCATTTTATGCCTTAATACAAAAGAGTAAATTTACTTATTTCATGCTTGTGATCAAACAAAACCTAAGTCTAATTAAACTAAATTAAAGGGGAATGGGGATTTAATTAATTACATTCCCAAAAATAAAAATAAAAATAAAAATAAAACCTAACCTACTAGAAAAGATACAGAACTTTAGGAAAACCGAGAAAGCCCAAGAACTAGTAACAAAATTAAATATAAAATAAAAAGTGAAAAATGCCTCAAAAATGTCCTAAAGGTGTGTGGCCTGTCCTACGCCCCTAGCTAGGGATGCGCAGCTTGGCCTGCACCTGTCCTCAGCCTTCCAGCCTCTTTATCCAATTCAATCTCAATTACAGCGCCACTTTGGCGATTTCTGACGCTACTCCGGGGTTTCTCAACATATAATGAATGTGAAATAAAAATAATGAACTAAAAAAAAACTCAACAAAATGTTAGAATAATCAAAATAGAAAAGAAAATGCAAAAAACAAAGAACAAATGAAGAACGCAGAAGAAGAGGGGCACAACTAAGGGCGCACACCCTTAGTGATGAGCACGTGGCCTGGTTTGCACCCGTCACTGCCTGGGTAGAAGGGAATCATCCCCCAATTTGGCCTGCTCCTGCCATTTTTCTTATGCATATGCATGATTCATGTAAAATAAGATAAAATGACATGTATATGAACTAAATTTAAAACTCAAAACATGAAAATATAGAATCGAATGAAAACAAACAAAGAAAATCACTTTAAAGGCTTAACCATGGATGATCAAGAACCGGTCTTGATCAATCATGGTCTAGCCATTTCATGGCATATAAATGAACAAACAGCTAATTCTAACACCCTAGGATAAACAAAAACTATATAGCATGCCTTATTGAATAGAAAATGCATAAAATAAATGAAACATAATAAATATGCAAGAAAACATAAAAAAAAAAATCACCCTACCTCTTTGCTCTATCTGGCTAACTAAGGCCTTATTACAATGGGGATCACGAGGTTGAGGAGTCACAACCCTCAGGTTATCATAATAAATCACAAAGTATACCTTTTGGTTGCTTTCTTGAACTTGATTCACAAGTGTAGGTACTTTTTGTGTTTATGCTTAGAAAATATTTTGTAAAAATGCTCTAGAAAGGTCTAGCCAAGGAAGAGGTAGCAGAAATTGTTCTGTAAACCCAGAAAATGAAAAAAGTCTCCTCACAAATAAAAAATTTGGCTTTTTATATTTTTGGATTAAATTTAATTTTTAATTGAAAATCCCTTAAAATCCTTTTAAAAAATATATTTTGGAGGTTAGGATTGATCTCTCGAATTAGGATAAGCATATCAAAAAGCCATTTCGAAATTCAAAAAAGAAAATTTAAAATTTAAAGGGCGCACAGCCAGGTTTGTGCCCCTAGCAAGGGGAAGCAAGCCTATCCCCGCCTCCCTAGCTCAGCTTTCAAATTTTTAGGGACCAAAACATAATTTTTTTGGGTAGGTGGGGACCAAAGTGTAATTTTATAAATTTCATTCTAGCTCCCAATTTTCAAAGATTTTTTTAATTAAACATAAAAAAAAAATTCAATTGAACTCTAAATCTTTTCAATTTAGACCCTTTTCTAAAATAATTTTCAATTAAACCCAAAAAACCTTTCAATTTGACCCAAAAACAACATTATGAATCAACTCCCAAGAAGAGACCAACTGTTCCTCATTATCGGGCTCCAAGGTCGAAAATTAAGTATTTACAATATGCTTATAGATAGAAGGAAGAATTAATTCATCAACATTATCAAGTTAATCAAATATAATAGGGTAATATCAACACCACACACAGGACAAGTGAATTTCTTTATGGAGGTGGTGTAATTCAAGGAATGCTCTGATAAGAGCAAAAACCAATATTCAATGGAATGGATTGCTCAACAAATTATAATAGATACCCTTGGTATACAAAATAGAGTAAGGTGTATATAACCATAAATGAAAAACATTATGATGCAGCATAAATGTTGTCATAAGGGTTATTAACCTTAGAAGTCACAAAAATATCATTGTTGTTTCAATTTGGTCACAAAACTAAATATTATTCAATTTGAATCAAGCTTTGTTTTTATTTCAAATGAGGTCCTTTTAGCCCTCAACTTTCTTTATTCCTATTTTCTATACCAATACATTTCTTTTATTTTCAAAGAAGTCTAAAACAAAAATTCTTCTCACCCTTAGGCTTTGATACCATTCAGTGTGAGCCTACTCTCTCTCTTTTGTTAGAGGTGGAAACAGAGAGCTACTCCTAAGGATCTTTAGAGAAGATTCTTTTGTTTCTAATTTCTTTCAGCTTCTCATACTCGTTATGGTAGCGAGAGCTAGCAACAAGACTTAAAGGGCATCTCTTCTTAAGGAAATATTCCTCAAATTTACTCTGCCTGAAAGTCAACTCTTCTAAATTCTTAGATAATTTTTCTAAAGAATTTTTTAAAGAGTCTAAACGATCTATAACAGAATTTAATAATCCTATTATTGGATCCTTGACTACACTGTGATCTAGGTAATGATAATATGAAAAAGAGCATTAAAAGAATTATTGCTCATTCACTAATTGTGTTAGAGCACCAAGACTTTCTAAACAATGAAAATTATTAAACTCAAGTTCTTGGTGTAAGAAATTCTTAAGCTCAATATCTTTTTTGTTTGGCCTATTAAGTCTTTCAATCCTAGATATGGTAGAGGTTAACTATCTACTCATTTGCTCGTGTAAAGCAAATATAGGATCCTGCAGTTTAACACTTACACTTTACTCGTCTCTCCTAGCTTGGGTTAGTGCTTGACCTTTAAGCCAATTTCTATTAGATGTTCGATTGAAAGACATAAATGTTTAAATACAAATGTAAAGCATTTATAAAGTATATACCTTGTAGACCCGGTCCACTAAGCTTCCTCAACTAGCTTCAACTCTTCTTCAGGCTCATCACCAGCAAGATCTAAAAAGGTTGGAGGTTTTGACTGCTCTTTCTCTCTTTCTATTGGGACTTGCAAAAACTCTCATGTTTATCATACCGTTTTGAAGAATAAGGTAAATAGGAGCTTTGGCTTATACAAATAAAGACTTAGAAGGAAATTCTAAAGAGATTTCTTTCTTATAAAAACTTTGTATTCGTTTTTACTCCCTTTGCTTAACAAATAAGGAGTTATTTACAAAATTTACAAAAGCTAGTGTCTATAATACTATTTGCCAACTCAAAAGTAAAATAATTAAAGCAACCAGACAATAATTAAAGTAAATGGATAGTTGGTGCCTCTGTTACTATTTTCAGCTATATACAAAAATAATAATTTATTCTATCCTTATCTTTATAACTAAGGAGATAAGAATTACTATCTTATAGCAGATTGTGAGGCCTCGCCCGAACACCCCTCCCCTCGCTCGGAGAAAAAATGAATTACCTTAAGGAAAGGCGAGAGCGATTTTTAAGGGAGGTTAAGAAACGGGTTTTGGCGCTCACGATTGGAAGCGGCTATCGCCTCGGAAAATTGATTTGTGATTTTTGAAAATGATTCGGGAGTCGCCACCCTAATTTATTTTTAAATGGAAAAATTAAGGAAAACCCCATTTTAGACTCCAATTTATTAATCTTAGATTAATTTACCAAAGGATAAAATCACTAATCTTCGAATTAAGTTTGGGCTCGGGGACTAGGTTTTTGGTTTTGAATAATCTCGATTTGGCATTTAAATTTGATTTGACTTTTGAAAAACAATTTCATGGATGACGGATATTGATGATAATTTATAATGCATGAACATGGCATAATTTATGAGACAGATGGAAAAATAAAGAGCAAGTATTTAAAGAGCGAGTATTCAAACATCCACAAGTAAATGAGAGTATTTCCTCTAACCCTTATAAGTATTAGAGAAATCATAAAATCGCTCATTTACTCCAAAAATAATTAACTAAATAACATTAATCACAATTTACATGGAAAGCATAAATTTACATGGAAATGAATGGGGGAGGAGATTGGTTGGGATTTGGATTTGAAACTTGGATTTAGATTCCAAGCTTGCCTACGTACCCCATTGAATAGGAATCAAAACTCGCGTAGTTCGTTCCACTATGAGGTGGAATGAGGGTTTAAAAATCGGTCAGATTTGATTGGTTTGATTTGATTTGAGGTTTGATTGAGGGTAAGAGATTATACCTTCTTTCTGGTTCGTTTGAGTGGTGGGAGAGTGGTTTTACGGGAGCGGAGTTTCGTTTTCGCAAAATGAAAATGATTTTAAAAAGAGAATTGATTACTCAAATTTTAATTAATTAAAAATGATTAATTAAAAGGATTAATTAACTACTTGAGTGAAAATTAAAAAAAAAAAAGATTAATTAATTAATTAAAATTAATTTTTTAATTAATTAACTAATTGAGAGTTGGTGAAAAATTAAAAAAAAAAGATTAATTAATTAATTAAAATTATTTTTAATTAATTAATCAATTAAAAGTGGGTGAAAATTTAAGAAATGATTAATTAATTAATTAAAATTTATTTTAATTAATTAATTAATTGAGAGTTGGTGGGAATTTTTTAAAAAAAGATTAATTAGTTAATTAAAATTAATTTTTAATTAACTAATTAATTAATTAGAGAGAGTAAAACTAATTAGAGAGAGAGAGAAAGCAATTGGAAAATTCACAAAGGCTTTTGAGGTGTGATTTGAAGTGAAATGGGGTAGGCTATTTACAGGGAAAATGGGGGTGAAAAAAGACTAAAAAGGGTACAAAAAAGCAGAAAAAGGAGGGGCAATTTCAAAATTTCATAAAAAGTGACGGAGCCGCAAAAAAGAGCTGCGGAGCCACGTGCAGTCTACGCGGCTCCGCGCAGAGTACACGTGGACGCCGCGTGTCTCTGTGCAGCTCCGCATGGCTCTGGGCTCCGGCTCTACTTTCGAGGCTTCTTTGGGTCAATTTTCGAAAGTTCCAAGTCAGTTTCTGGGATATTCTGAAGTTTAAAAAATTACTGGTCAGTGTCATTGGATCTGAAATTAATTATCGGACATTTTGGCAGTCAGTTTCGGGAGAAATCCGATCAGTCTCGGAAAAAGACTGTCTGGTACAGGAAGTCTGCTCAGGTTTGGAAAAAATATCAGGTTGGACAGAAATAAATCGTTTACCTTTCGGGGAGCGCTGCCCCCATGACCCCTGCCCGCTAATCGGCTAGCAGGACCGCCGTACCAGCTCTGCGTAGCGCACGAAATTTAGTAGGTGTCAAAGTGCGGCAGCATCTTGGGGGTGCAAAATTGAGGGTCCACAGCTGCCCCCTCATCAGAATTGGCTTGTTTGTGAGGTGATTCTAATGATAGTGATCTCAGGAGAAGAGATGGTACTAGGAACCAAAGTGATGTCTGAGTCAGTACTTGGACATGTTTGGGTGAGAGACATGGTCGAAGAGGGATATGGCAAAAGGAACCACATTGATGTTTAAGCAATTGTTCCTAAACATTTATGGGTGAAGGATGGATTTTGATAAGTTATTTTTGGTAAAAGGGAGAGCCTCGACCTATGGAGAGTCGGCTCGAGAGATTCTGAAAAGGTTCTGGTATGAGGGGAGCCTCGGCTTAGGGCGAGTCAGCTTGAGGAATTCTGAAGAGATTCTAGTATGAGAGGAGCCTCGGCTTAGGGCGAGTCGGCTTAAGGGATTCTGAAAAGATTCTGGTATAAGGGGGAACCTCGGCTTAGGGCGAGTCGGCTCGAGGGATTATGAAAAGGTTCTAGTATGAGGGGAGCCTCGGCTTAGAGTGAGTCAGCTTGAGAGATTTCAAACGGGTGACGATTTAACTAGATTTTATTGATAAGGGAAGACGCTCCCGGTATCTTTGGGAGATTTTGCATTGGTAACATAACTGTTTGTCTCTTGGGTGAAAGATGGTTCCCACGGTTAAAATCAGGTGAAAGAAGGCTGCTTGGCTTGGAAGTATAGTTGTGAAATGACATCGCGGTTAGCTTTGAGAAGGTACTGGTCAATTATGAAAAGATGGCGGTCAACTTTGAGGGAGTACTGGTCAATTCTGGAAAGATGTCTTTCGAGGAGGTACTGGTCAAT
>CATKHJ010630709.1:0-12893 GCA_949750685.1 Vernicia montana
ATGATATGTTTTGCTAGACGTCACTCATGACTTATGGGACTAAGGATGAAATAGGGATTTCATATTAGTAGAGAAAAGTGTTTTCTCATTCCCATTGCTAATTAGACATGAACCTAGAAAGTCACACACTCAAAAGTGATAATCTATCAAGTGTAAAAGGTTTACCATAATAATTAATTAAAGAGTTAATTAATTGATTAGTGGTAAAAGGATTGAACTTGTAATTAAATTTACAAGGACTCTAGCATGTCCTGAAGTTCAAGTCCGCAAAGATTTCTTTACCGATTAAATCCTAATTTATATATGATATAAATTGAGAAGGATTAAATTGATTAAGTCTATGGATTATTTTGATTGTATGGAATTAATTTTGAGCTTAATAAATAACACTAAATAGCTAAAGCCCATATGTGATTTGGTGAAAGCTAGTTTAGGGGTTATGAAGTTTTGTTTAACACTAAAGCCCAAAGAATGGATTTAGGGGTTAGAGATTTCAACAATACCAAAGCCCATGTGATGAGTTTAGGGGTTGGAGAAATCAATAACACTAAAGTCTATTTATGTGGTTTAGGGGTTAGTAATCTTCAATTGACCAAAAGCCCATTTGATGTGGTTTAGGGGCTTGGAAAATCCATAACCCTAAAAGCCTATTAGATATGTTTAGGGGTTAGAGATTTTCTATCTAAGCTCACTATGTAATTGCCATAAAAAGACTTGTATGAAATTGTCATTTAACCCAAATGGATACAATGGGCATTTTCATTATTGTCTTAAAGTCAAAAGCAACTCAATTTCAAAATGACTTCTTTTGCTTTAACAAAAGTTGTAAAAGCTATAAAGGGATTTTTTATGATTGTTTTTGTGTAGAGATTTTATCACTATTCATCATCTTCTTCAAGAAAGGGTTTAAGGTTAAGAGAAAAAGAAAAAGAAGAAGTGTTCTTCATTTTCATTGTTCTTCACATCTAACCTTTTGTTCTTTATGAATGAACAAAAGTTTCTTGAAAAGACTTGACTAATCCATAGAACATAAAAAAAATCCAAACACCTAAGGTTTGCCAAAGTAGATCTTGATTTCATTTGGACAACCAAAGAGAGGAAGTCAAGAACAACTAAGGAAACCAAAGGAAGCTTGATAGAGATAGCTTGGTGTGGAAATTCTAGAGGCTTCACGCTTGGGGAGCTTTGATAGAAAAGAGAAGAATCGAAAGTCTTGGCTTCAAGCGGTAATTCGATTACCACTTGTTCTTTCTTTTCTTGTACATGTGTTTTACACATTAATTAAGAGATTGCTGGGAAGTTTATTGGACTCAAACATAGGTGTTGTGAAATTTTAAAGTGCTTGAGATTTCACAAACCTATCGATTCTGCTGCGCTTGGGCCCAATATCCCTTCAGGATGATCGCAATACATATATGTTTGTGCATATGATTCATGTTTATGTATGTATATTTCGGGATTCATGGACCTTTTATTTAACTTTTTCTGCTATAGATGATCTGTGATGATGCATGTAATGGATGATTGCATGGATGCAAGAGGGTGGATTCACAAGTTTGCTCTGTGTATGTTATAAATGCAATTTTGCATGCAATAATCTTGGAACAAAGTGGCCTGTAGGTTGCAAAATGATTTTTTGGTTGGTTCTTAAGGATGTCCTAAGAAGGTCTGACAAATCTGTGATATTTTTGAGTGATGACCATGATGGGGTAATCTAGACCCCAAGCAGAAAGGTGTTTATGCAAACTAGATACCTTGGACCAATGATTGGTTATCTGAAAAGGTGATTTTAGGAAGATGGGAAAAAGAACCAGCTCGATGTCTAGGTGAGCATTTAGACACTTCTAGGTGATGGGTATAAGTGATTTTGATAAAGAGGCAATAAAAGAACCACAAGGATGTCTAGGTTGGTGTTTAGATGTTTGTGGGTGGATTGATTGGCCTTTTTGGTAGGTGAAGAAATTGTCCTTTTTAGTAGGATTGGTTGGCCCTTTTTGCTAGGCCAAAAGATTATCATTTCTTGTAGCATTGGTTGGCCTTTTTGGTAGGAATCGATGAAAGAGATGGTCCTTTCTGGTAGGATTGGTTAGCCTTTTTGGTAAGTGAAGAGATTGTCCTTTCTGGTAGGATCGATAAAAGAGATGGTATTGACGCTCCAGGTATCTTTGTGACATCTCGAATGATTGGTATAAAAGAGAAAGTCTCAACCTATAATAAGTCAGCTTGAAAGGTGAGATTTAATCGATCGAGTAGAGGACCCTTTTGACTTGGCTGATTTGGGTGGAGGTCCCTTTGACTGGGCTGAAACAAGTGGAGGACCCTTTGACTTGACTAATTCGGGTGGCTGATTTGGGTGGAGGTCCCTTTGACTGGGATGAAACAGGTGGAGGACCCTTTGACTTGACTGATTCTGGTGGAGGATCCTTTGACATGGCTGATTCGGGTAGAGGCCCATTTTACTAGGCCGAATTTGGGTGGAGGACCCTTAGTGAAGAGATTTGGTTGATTTCGATTTGAGGGGATTGACCTATCTGTTAGGTGATCTAGGTCTTGGATTTTGGAGATTGGACTTTTTTTGAACGGTGAGAGGGATATGCTTTTTGGGTTCAGTTGAATTGGCATAGAGGTCGGGATGGACTTTTAGGAACGAGGGAGAGCCATCTAGTTTTTGTCTTTTGGTGACTCGAGCAATTTGATAGAAAGACACGACTTAGAGATCATACCCTTGATAAGGGATGATGGACTGACTGAAGGTGACTCGAAAGAATGTGAATGTCTTCAAAGGACATGCCTCCGATGATAGGTAAGGGCAACTTTACTTGGGATGATTTGACTTTGAACACTTTCTTCATCTTTTGTGATTCTTCAATGAAAGAAAGGATTGACATAAAGGAAGGTGACCTTGAGAAGGTAGTGTTTTTTTTTTTTTTTTTACTGCTTTAGGAAGAAAACGAATGATTGTCGAAGGAGGATAAGTTATTTAGACCGACCCGATAGAATCAAACAAATGGATTTTGACATGACTCAGAATAGAATCCAATTTGAATGACACATCTTTTTTAGCTTTAACTTCTGCCCAAGTCGCCCTTTCAGGTTTTCAACTCGACGAGCCTGCTCTAATTTTTGCCTAATCCTCCATTTCGAGTTTTCATCTTAGCGAGCCATTTTCTTCCTTTTTTTTTAAGGCAAAGGAACTAAGTGGGGATGTAATACTTTTGGCACTAAGAACACAAGGGCGTGATGCCTTACAAGACAAATGATATTTTTATTAGGATTTGGACTGCACCCAGGTTAGGCTGTCTACGTATCAAGTCCATGTAGTTCTTGATTAGCCGATAGTTGGCTCTTATACATAATTCTGCCTGATTGGATCTCTATGTCATTTAGCAGGATTGTCCTTGTCGAAGTATGGATGAAAATCTGATATTTGTGAAAAATAGGCATGACACTCTTGGTAGTCGTTTTGCCTACTTTGCAGTTGATTCATTTGGATTTTGGCAAACTGACTGTTTTCTTCTTAAAGTTCAAGACTTGATATGGCTCTACTTCAATCTACTTTGTGAAGTAGTCTTACAGTTATTAAGACGTACTCGTGCCCGATTTAAGGATTTTGGACTTGATTGCCCCCAAATAAATAGTTGGCAAGGCTTAGCTTAAGATTACATTCGGTGAAGCTTAAGAAAGGATTGCCTTGATGTGACTTGGGAACAACTATCCAATAACTCAACGGCTGAGTTCTAAGAACCATTAAGTCTTCAATCTCTAACCAAAATTGAACTTGTCATGCATGTCTTTTGTTACAAAAGTGTATTAATTCTTTACCTTTTCATATTTTTTTCTTTTTTTTTTTGGTGTATCATTCAGGCTAGATTAAAAAAGAAGACACATGAGATATACGATAAAAAATTTAAGATTTTTATTACAAGTAGTATCGAAATTTCAAGACAGACTCAAAAGGAAAATTTGACTTAGCAAATTCTGACTCTAGTTGATTACAGTCAAGGAGGAGAGAAACACGACTCGATAAACTCTGATTCTGACTTTAGCTAGGCCAATGTTCTCCTCAAAGTGCTAGTCATTAGGTAGGTTAAATAAATTTGGTAAGGTGTGTCCTTGCTCAACTTTTAGAATTGAGGGAGTGTTTGGATTGGAGGCCAAAAGGTTTTGGGCTTAAGGTGATGGTGGGCCAAATGTCTTGGGCTTAAAAGAGATGAGGTGCTAAAGGTTTTGGGCTTAAGGTAATGCTAAGCCAAATGTTTTCGGTGAAGTGCCAAAAGTTTTGGGCTTAAGGTGATGGTCAACCAAATGTCTTGGGTTTAAAGTAGGTGAAGTGCCAAAGGTTTTGGCCTTAAGGTAATGGTGGACCAAATGTCTTTCGCTTAAGTTAGGTGAGGTGCCAAAAATTTTGGACTTAAGGTAATGGTAGGCCAAATGTTTTGGGCTTAAGATGATTGGATAAAGGGTGTTCATTGGGCCAAAGGTATTGGGCTTTGAGGATCAATTTTTGGATTGGAGGCCAAAAGGTTTTGGGAATAAAAGAGATGAGGTGCCAAATGCTTTAGGCTTAAGAGAGATGGGGTGCCAAAAGTTTTGGGCTTGAAGTAATGCTAAGCCAAATATTTTGGATGTAAGGTAATGCTAGGCCAAATGTTTAGGGTTTAAAAGAGACAAGGTGCCAAAGTTATTGGGCTTTAGAAGGATGAGGTGCCAAAGGTTTTGAGCTTAAGGTAATGGTGGGCCAAAGGTGTTTGGATAAAGGGTGTTCATTGGGCCAATGGTATTGGGCTTTAAGGATCAATTTTTGGATTGGAGGCCAAAAGGTTTTGGGCTTAAAGATGAAGGTTTGGTAACTTGGAGTGTTTGGGTAAAGGTAATAGTGTTTAGGTTTTAGGGTCTTTAGGCCAAAAGGTTTTAGGCCTAAAGTGGTGGTGAGCCAAATGTCTTGGGGTACCAAATGCCTTGGGCTTAACAGAGGTTAGGTGCCAAAGGTTTTGGGCTTAAGGTTGTAAAGGGCTAAAATGGCCAAAATTGTTCGAAGGTTTGAATGAAGGTTGATTTTTAACTTGGTTCAAGGCATAACCTAGACTCGAGGTTTGTATACATGGTTATGTCGTGATGTATGCCAAAAAAGGTTTCATAGGTCTATGCATAAAAGTCTTGATTATTATTATACATGGAAACTAAAATTGAAGGCTAAGGCAACTATATGCAAAAAAGTGTACGGTGGTTTGGTTTAAGGCTCTCCGTCCCACTAGAGCATCGATAAACCTAACCACATATGGGTCAAAGAGCCTCGCGTAGGTCCAATGGTACGGATTACTTGTAGGGTGGAATGCTTTCACTATCTCCTAACATACTCAAAAAGAGTTGTTGAGCTAATGCTACTAGCCATCCAAAAGTTTTCCTATGCAACTAGGGTTAGGCAAGAAGCCTTTATTATGCAAAGTGATGCATGAAAATCAAATTGAACTTTCAGTGAGCCAGATGGAGATTATTTTGGAGAAAATCTCAACCAAATAGTAATCCTCTTATTTGCTTTCCTTTTTTTAAAAATGGTGGTAACTAGTCCCCAGTAGAGTCGCCGACTGTTGAAATATCCTTGAATTTACCGATCCTTGGAAACCCTAGCTTTCCACGAGTTATTTGATGTTGACCTAAATTAGGTTCTCAATTTAGTCAATCTCTATTTTGATTGACAATCAAAATGAATAGTTCTAATGTTTTATCTAAGTGTATTTTGACAGATAAAATGCTTTAGAAAAGCTTAGGATTCAAGAACTTGGAAAATTCTCTAGGTGTTTTATTGGACTCATAAGTCGCGTCCGCAACACCCTTATCACACCCGCACCAAGAAAGTAGCGACTGCAAATTAATTCAAGCCAAAAAAATTGCTAGAGGTTCAGAGAGGTTTGCGGTCACAGTCGCGATCGCAACCATGAACGTTAAAGCTTTATCGTGACCGTGAACCACTAGTAGCAACCTCAATATTCATACTGAAGAGAAAAGTTCCAACGGACACTTGATCAGCAAATGAAAATCACCACGTGTCACTAGCCGATAGAGACATATAAATGTAGCAACCGCAATTCTCCAGTTGCGACCAACAAAGCTCTAACGCGACCGCTATGAAGGCTTAGCGACCGCAATTCTTGTCTGACAGAGCAATTAATAATGCAGATTTTCTAGCTATTGGAGAAAGATTTGGTTGAGCACTATTTGCAACAGCTCTTTGGTGGTGGAAAGCTATAAATACCTTCTCTAAAGGACTTCAAGATACACCAACTACATCTCTAGCAACCTGTGAGACCTCGCTCAAATGCTCCCCCTCACTTGGGAGCTTTAAGGGAAGGCGAGCGATTTTTGAGAGGTTTAGGTATGAGTTTCAGTGCTCACGATTATAATGGCTATCGTTTGAAAAATTGATTTGATTTTTGAAAGGATTTAGGAGTCGCTACCATAATTTATTTAAATTGGAAAATTAAGGAAAATCCCAAATTGACTCCAATTCATTCATTTTTTATTAATTCGCCTAAGGATAAAATCATTAGCATTCAAACCAGGTTGCGCTCGGGAACTAGGTTTTTATTTCTAAATTAGGCTCCTAAGTTTAATTTGACTTTCAAAATTTAATTTATGGATGACAAGTATTAATGACGATTACAATGCATGAACATGACATAATTATGAGTGCATGTAGAATTGAAAGTGAGTAATTTAAACATCCATAAGTAAAGGAGAGTATTTCTTTTAGTCCTTGTGGGTACTAGGGAAATCACAGGGTCACTCCTTTACTCCAAAATAATTAACTAGCTAATTACATTAATTAACTACAAATATTTACAAAAAATAGAGGGGAAAAGGATTGATTAGTGATTTGGATTTGAGGCTTGGAGTTAAATTCCAAGTGCGCCTACGTACCCCATTGGATGGGGATCAAAACCCACGTAGGTCGTTCCACGGTGAGGTGGAGGGGTTTAGTGATTGGTTAGATTGATTTGATTTGATTTGGTGGGATTTTGGAGTTGGTGAGATAAGATATTGTACATTCTCTTTGGGAGATTTTGAGTGGGCGGAGTGTTTTTTTTTTACCGAAATTTTGTTTTATCGGAGTCAGAATGTGGGAATCCTACTCAAGGAGAGTGGATTAAGTGAGATTAACGCAAAAAGGATAAGATCGTGGATTGGATTAAATTAACCCTAAAGGGGATTAATTTGAGGGATTGTTTACTTAGAAAAAGTTTTATTTATTAATTATCATGATTAATTAATTAACTAATTAATATGACTAATTAACCTAAATTAATTAAAATCAAAGAGAGATTAATTAATTTAGGGGCTATTCCTAAAATGTATGAGAGATTAATTAGAGAGAGAGAGAGACATAGAGAAGCAAGTGGATAGCAAATCTACACAAGCTTGAGGGGTTTCAAATAAAGAGGAGGAGTGGCCTATTTATAGGCCAAAATGAGGTGGGGTGAAAAGACCAAAAGGATGGGGGTCAAAAGGCTAAAGAATGCGCTGAAAAGGGGGTAAAAATGTCATTTTAGGTGCTAGGGGACTCTGCGTGGAGCCTCTAGCCTTCCAGGTGGCTGCCGCTAGGAAGGCCAGTGGTTGCGCCGGAGGGCTTGGCGGATTCACCATACGTCTGCACGGCTCTGACGCCGGCAAACGTACTGGCAGGGCAAAAAGGCTCCTCATAGAGGGCCATAGGCTCTACCAAGCGGAGCCTCTGGCTTTTTTGAAGGCTTCCACTAGAATGGCTGGCGGCTCCACAGGTTGCTCCGGCGGACGACATAAGCAAATGGTCTTGTTTTCATGTTTTTTCAGTTTTCGGGTCAATTTTTGGAACTTTCGAATCAGTTTTCGGGGCTTTTTAGGTTCTAAAAAGTTATCGGTTAGTAGCAGTGGATCTGAAATTAATTATTAATGTAGTATGATGCCTGAAAGCCCATTTTTGCTCTTGGGGCGCTTCCACCTTAACCACTTCCCATTAACCGGCTAGCAAGACCGCCGTATCGGCTCTGCGTAGCGCACTAAATTTAACAAGTGTCAAGCTGTGGCAGCATCTTATGGTGCAAAATTGAGGGTTCAAACAACCAAACCCTTGCAATTTTAATTCTCAAGCTTTAAATTTTCATTCAACACACTTTGTGTTTATTATAAGAGCATTCATTGCTTAAAGGGTTGGGTGTTAGCTATTTAACACTCACTAGGTTGGGGAGTGATCCTTATTAAAAACACTAGTGAGGTTTTGAGTATGATCCTTATTAAAAACACTTGTAAGGTTTGGTGCAAGCCAAAACACTAAGTTGGGAGTGAACTTGGTAAAACTCCATAGATAGTGAAAATACCTAATTGGTAATTTGGGAGTGGACGTAGGGTTTGTTATACCCGAACCACTATAAATTCTTATGTTCTATCTTCTTTCCTTACCCTTTGTTCATTTAATTTTTAACTACTTACCAGTTCAACCCCCCTTCTTGGTGCACATTGGGCAACAAGTGGTATCAGAATATTGATCTCATATTTACAAGCTTCCATGCAAGAGAAAAGATCAAAATGGCCAATGAAGGAAATCATCTCAAGCTTCACTTTGATGGCATCGATTATGCTTATTAGAAGTAGAGAATGGAGGTTTATCTTGATAGTGATCTCATAGATGTATGGGATAGTGTTCTTGACGAATGAAAACCTCAATCAAGGACCATTGAAGAAGAAGAAGAGGTGATACGTAGGAAAGATTGGGTTAAAGCTCATAGAAAGGGAAATGGGAAGAATAAAAAAGTTGTGGCTATTCTTTTTAGTGCCTTATCTAGAGAAGAATGTGGTAGAGTTCAACAATGTGCAAGTGCTTATAGCATTTGGAGGACATTGGAGAACTATCATGAAGGCTCTAAGCAAGTGAAGTCAAAGAAGATACAAATGCTTGTTCATGAGTATAAGCTCTTCAAGATCAAGCCTAATGAGAATGTGACCGACATGACCAATCGATTCCTTGGAATTGTCATAAGCTTGAAGAAATTTAGTAAGAGTTATTCTTTGGAAGATGTCAATAATAAAATTCTTAGAGCTCTTTCAAAGAAGAACTTTGAATCCAAGGTGTCTTTAATTGAAGAGGCTCATGATCTTGACAAGCTACCTACTGATGTTCTCATTGGTAAACTTTTTACCCATGAGATGACCTTGGAGAAGGAAGAAGTCCAAGTTGAGAAGAAGAAGGCAATTGCTCTCAAATTCTCCACCAAAGATCAACATGATGATGAGAGTCAAAGTGACTTGGATGAGTGTGTTGACGAAGATGATGAGTTGGCTATGCTATTAAGAAGAGTCAATGAGATTATCAAGAGCAAAAAGAAGAGATCTTTTAGGAAGTCTCCTTCCAACTTTAATTTTAATGCCAACTCCAACAAGGAAAAGAAGAATGAGGTAACATGTTATGAATGTGGGAAGCAAGGCCACATCAAACCAGAATGTCCCAAGCTCAAAAAGAAGAAGAGGTGGTACAAGGAGAAAAGAAGAGCTTCAAGGCCACAAGGGATGAAGATTCATCCAATGATGAAGAAGAGAATGAAGTTGCAAACTTATGCTTCATGGCTTTGGAAGACTCTCCAAATGAGGTATGCTCCACATCTTATTCTTGTGATGATGTTGATGATAACATTGATGATTATGTGGATAATGATGCGCTTTTAAAGACTATGGTCTTGAAATATTAAAAATACTTTTCCAAAATGAAATTCTATAAGGAAAAATATTCAAAACTTGAGGAGGATTTCAAAGGTTTAGGAAAACTTGTTTTGAGTTTGAAATCATCCAATGCTAACCTTAAAAGTTCATTGGATGAAATATCTACAAAAACCTCCTCACTTTAATCTTATTACAAGAAAAACAATTCTTTGAAATTAGAAGTTGAAGAATTAAGAACTTATATTTCTAAATTCCATAAAGGAAAGGAAGCTTTGGATACACTCATTGTATCTCAAAGACCACCTCTTGTGAAATATGGTCTTGGCTTTAATAGTTCATCAACTTCTACATCCTCATCTCCATTATTTGTCAAAGCCTCTACTCTATAAACTTTTAGCATAAAGGTAGTCAACAAAGAGACTAAAACACACATAAAACCTTCCAATCCTAAGAGGATTGAGAAAGGCTCATTTGACTCAAGAACTAAGCCTCAAAGAGCTAACCATGCATATATGTATAAGAAGCATGCTCAAAATCACACAAAAGCACAAAACAATAGTTGCTCTTGTATGCATCATGGTAATGTTGTAAAGAGGCCACAATTTCATAACAAAATGGCTAGCCTAAAAAGACTTTCAAGTCAAAGCTTAAATGCCATTATTGTATGAAAGATGGACATATAAATGTTTTTAGCTACATAAGGAAGGCTCGATTAAAACTTGAGGATCCTTCCAAAACTAACCCCCATGGACCCAAATATGCTTGAGTACCTAAGAAAAGGTAATTTGATATTTCTTCCAGGTATGCCTTAAATCCACCACCAATGAAAGTGAATGGCATGTAGATAGTGGATGTTCAAGGCATATGACCAGAAATGCAAACCTTTTCATCTCTTTGACGAAAAAACTTAGAGGGAATGTCACATTTGGAAATAATGCCAAGGGTAAGGTAATTGGCGTTGGATCAACTGGTAAGGAAGGTTATTCTCTTATTGAAGATGTTTATTTGGTTGATGGTTTAAAGCATAATTTGTTAAGTGTAAGTCAATTATGTGACAAAAGATAATAGAGTCATCTTTGACTCCAAAGAATTTCTTGTCACTACTTTGGTGGATGATAAAGTGATATTCAAAGGATAAAGAGATGGCAATACCTACATAATTAAATTATACAATTTAGCGAACCACAATTTCAAGTGTCTTGTGTCTATTAACAATGAATCTTGTCTTTGGGATAGAAGGCTTGGACATGCAAGGATGGAGTTGATTCATAGCCTAAGCAAGGATGAGCTAGTTGATGGGCTCCCTAAGGTCAAATTTTGAAAGGACAAGGCATGTGGACCATGCCAAATGGGGAAACAACACAAGTCTTCTTTCAAAACTAAAAATGTGGTAAGCACTTCTAGACCCCTATAACTTGTACATATGGACTTATTTGGACCAAGTCGAGTTGCTAGCTTGAGTGAAAAACTTTATGCTTATGTATTTATTAATGACTACTCTAGATTTACTTGGGTTAGTTTCTTAACTCATAAGAGTGATGCTTTTGATGCATTTAAAAGTTTTGCAAAAAAAATTCAAAATGAAAAAGGTTATTTCATTTCAAAAATTAGAAGTGACTATGGAAAAGAATTTGAAAATAAATCTTTCAAAAACTTTTGTATTGAGCATGATATTTCTCATTATTTTTTATACCCTAGAACACCTCAACAAAATGGTGCTATAGAAAGAAAAAATAGAAAACTAGTAGAGATGGCTAGAATATGCTCAATGAGTATGGTCTTCCTATATACTTTTAGGCAGAAGCCATCAATACTTCTTGTTATGTTGTAAATCGTGTTTTCAAAAGACTAATTTTAAACAAAACCTCTTACGAGTTATGGAATGGAAGAAAACCCAAAATTTCATATCTAAGTTTCACACCCCACTTTTAAGATGTGATAGTCATAGGGCATAGGGAGACAAAGGTCACCTAAACCCATAGAACCCACTATACTATACTGAATCATGATTATCATTCATTAAACCAATTCCTAAGACCATAACCTGCTATGCCTTATATGAACACTAAACATATACCATACATATACCCCAAGTATATTGAACGTATACAAAAATATGATAAAGATATACCAATCGTATACCACACATATACCACTTGTATACTTAAAGTATACTCTTAATTATCATTAAGTTCATTGCAACAATTCACCATAGTCAATACTTAGCATTCATCTTATATCACTTATCATATAATTATTATAGACCATGCATATACTCATAAAGTTCAAGATCATAATACTACTAAGTACCATAATGACCATGGAGCTCTAGACAGGTTTCTTCAAGATACATAATGTAATATCCTAGACTCTGTCAATACCTAGTATTAACAGTAATGCCATTGGAAGATAAATTGAATTGTTATTGAGATAACGAAATTAATAGGAACTCAAACGAGATTCGGTTAAATGCAAATAAAATTTTTCGTTAAATTACTTCTATCACTGTGATATTAGAGTACATGTATACTCATAAAAATGTTATGAACATGATTAATGAAATAAAGATAATGAAATGCATCGATATGGGTTACAACAATGTACAGTGAAAAAGAAGGGTAAAATAGTCATTTCTCAAAGATTGTCGAAAAGGCAAGTCAATGAAAATGAACATGTGAAGCAAGTGGAAGGCCTAACTATGTAGTAGCATGACCGGCCCATTATGGTAGTTGAATGGGAAAATTTACTTGAAATTATATGGAAAAGAATTGGTCAAATTAGATGAATGGAAATGGACCCCACATTTCCATTAGTCAAAATTTCTATATGAATAAGGAAATTGCATGGAAATTTCCTACTATTAAAAACACGAGCATAAAAGGAAATTGCATTGAAATTTCTTACCATCTAAAAATATGTGCATAATTATCTATATTTAAAAGAATTATGGAAATTCAAAAATTAGCTAAATTATTAGCCATTGGATTATGATCAACAAATCATCACCTTCCATTTTACTTAAACTTATCTAAAAGGCTATAAAGGACCACCAATTGCTATTATTGTAAAAGAAGAAAACTTTGCCCATTTTTTCTCTAAGAATGGCCGGCCATCCATGAAGGCTCAACAAGAAATGTGGAACTTCAAGGTAATATTCAAATTTTACCTTCAAATCTCTTTCTAAGTATGATTCATTAGATTTTATT
>CATKHJ010630795.1:0-20427 GCA_949750685.1 Vernicia montana
TAGTAAAATGATTAAATTTTATAACTAAATAACTGTAGTCAATTTTCTAATATATAAAATCATTATAATTAATTAATTTCAAAATTTTATTATAATTTAATTTAATAATAATATTTTATAGTAGAAATGGTTTAAATAAAACTTTAAATGAAAATAGATTTATTTGTCATAAATTTTAGAGTGGTTTTGATATATTTTATATGATGATTTATTTCAAATAAGAAATAACATTTTGTATATTTTATTTTGAGAAATGAAAATTTTTAATATTAGAATATTTTAAAATATGTAAAATAGTTTCACAAACTAATTATTATTCAAATGGATAACATATTTTTATGGGAATGAAAGTGCATGGGCTCAATTCCAGCTATTTGCATATTTTTTCTAACTATGAGATTCTGCAATATTTTTATGTATTTTTTTCAAGCTATAAGATTCCACAATATTACAACAATTTGAAATTTTATTTTAATTTATATATAGTAATATTTTTAGTAGCATTTACAACAATAATCACAATAACTAACATTTAGCGACATTTATTATAAATATTACTTTTTTCATAAGTAGTGATATTAATAAAAAATGTTATAACAAATGTCACAAAAGATAAAACTACAGTGACACTTATTATAAATGTCATTAAAAATGTCAAAAAAAGTATAATTATAATAATATTTTCCATAATTGTTATTATTATATTAGAGATTGCCACAATAAATAATATATTTGACAACATTTAATGAAAATGTTACTAAAATGTCACTATTTGAATATTAAGTGACATTTTCAAAAAATATGACTATAAAAATGTCGTAATAGACCTTTTTTGTTGTAGTGTTCCTTGGTGTCGAAGTTGCTTGTTCTAATGATGATATCTCTATATCCCAATGAAAGTACACTATTGATATCTTAGATGAAGCAAGCTTGTTTGGGGCTAAACCATTGCCAACACCTATGGAAGAAAACATTAAGCTTCTACCCATAATAGGAGATCCATTAAAGGATGCATCCAATTATAGAAGGTTGGTTGGATGACTCATTAATCTTACTATTACATGACCAGAGATAAGCTATTCAGTTCACATTCTAAGTCAATTTATGCAATAACCAAGAAAACCTCACTTAGTTGTTGTTCAACAATATCTCAAAGGTGCGCCTCCAACCAAAGAAAATTGGTTATTAAAAGGATTTTGTGATGCGGATTGGGCTCGATGTTCGATTACAAGACGGTTGGTAACTGTTTATTGCATTTTTCTTAGAAGAGCTCTTATTTAATGGAGAACCAAGAAACAAATAACGGTGTCAAAGTTCTTAGCTGAATCTGAATATCGAGACATTTATTACTTGTGAACTTACTTGGCTCAGGTATTTGTTGGATGACCTGCGGGTAAAGCACCCACAACTAGCCAAACTGTTATGTGACAGTAAAGCAACACTTCACATTGCTGCTAATTCAATTTATAATGAACATATCAAGCATATAGAGATTGATTGTTATGTTGTTCGAGAGAGAATTCAATAAGGTGTCATAGTAACTACTCATGTTCCATCAGCATGCTAGCTTGCTGATTTGTTCATCAAGTCACTCAGTTCATCAAATTTTCATTCCTTGACATACATGCTCTAATTTGAGGGGGAGTATTACAGAAAAAGAATATGCATAATTATAGGAATAAGATATGTTAATTATGTACAATGTGTAAATCATTGACTCTTAATTGATTGTAATTGATCCTCTAATATAGTTTCTTAGAATAGGTTAGCTAATGCACTATATAAATATGTGCTTTCTCTTATGTAAAATATATTCAATATACACAGAATTTCCAAATATTTGTTTCCTTTTTACATATGTATCGCTTCTTTTCTTCAATCTCTTTCTCTCCATCACCAACCTATGTTGTTTCAAATTATTCTGCGACAGATGTTGCCGACGTTGCTATAGAAGAAGACGATATACTCTATCCAAATGTTTCTATTTCTTCCACCGTGAAGCCGGTTACGGCACCCACTCTACTTCAACCACGCATAGTCGCCTAAGATGGGGTCTGCCATCTGTGTCATTGAGGTACACATGCTGCCTCTCATCTACTCCAGTTTTCAGGGGTTTCATTATATGGATTTCTTAAATAACGCACAAAAATAGATTTTGGTATTTTTACTTTTTTATTCAGCTATTACTCCTGAAATGGAGATGGAACTCTTGTTCTGATTTTGCTACTTTTGTTGTATTAGTTACCAGAAAGTTTAATTCTTTTTGTTATATTTACATGGAATCATTAAGACTACTCTTATAATGGACAAGGAATATGAAAAAACTATGCATTTTTTTTTTATATTTTGGGTGCGACGAAAAATTTAAGTGTAAATAAGTAACATTTTAGTTTTCTTATAGATTTTTAAGAGTAAAAATGGAAGACTTATGGAATTGAAATTGAAGGGCTAATTAGTTAATTATTAATAAAAATAAAGGTAAATTAATTAATTAGATTAAATATTAAGGGCAAAATAGCAATAAATCCATTTAAGTTTAGGAAAGGGCATCTTAGCTAAATAACAATTAATAATAATAATTAATAAAATTATTATTATTATTATCTTTGAATTAATTATTAATCCAAAATCCAATCTGGTTCTCGCCTAAGCAAAGCAAAGCAAAACAAAGCTCTCCCCTGTTTTAGATTTTGTCACAAATTTCAAATCCAAAATCAACAGAGACCTTCTCTTCTCTTCTTTTACCCACAGACTCGATCGATCCTTCTTCTTCTTCTTCAGGCTGAATCTGAAGCCATCAATTAGGGTTTCCATTTCCAATATGTTACTCCCTTCATTTCTCTACTACTGAATTGGATGTGGATGTCCCTTTTACAGTTATAATAATTGACATTAATTCTCAACTTTATGAACTTGAATTGTCAAAACAAGGAAATGAATGGTCGTCGTTCCTTATCGCGCAATCGAAATTCGGTTCAATCTCGTTCTTCCAGTAATTCTCCTCCAAGGTTAGATTATAAGCTTTCTGATTTGATTTCTAGATTTAGATTTTAGATTTTTAATTAGGTTTAGCCATTTTTGCAGTGATTAATGGTTAATAGCTTTAATCAAGTAGAATTTGTAATTGTTTTGATGCTTGATGAGATAGAAATGGAATTTCAATTGATTGAATCTCAAGTTTTTCTGGAATTAGCTTTGATTGGAGGTTTTTTTTTTTTTTATTCTTTTCAACATCTTTCAGTGGTAGAAATGCATTGTGTTTGCTAGTGCGGAGAGAGATTTGTCCCAGGACTAAGCATGTACCGAAAAGGCGATGGGGTGAAGCTTCTCAATGGAATGCTAATTCAACATCTTTACCTAAAAGTGAACCGGCTAAAGATGCAAAGCGTGGTCTTATTTCATGGTACTTGCACTGCTTTGCTTCACATTATTTCTGTTTGTTTGTTTATTCACTTGTTTATATTTTAGGGTTGAGGCAGAGTCGTTAAGGCATTTATCTGCAAAGTATTGTCCTTTGGTGCCTCCTCCAAGGTCAACTATTGCAGCAGCATTTAGTCCTGATGGAAGAACACTTGCTTCAACTCAGTAAGTTTTCATACTTTCTGTTGTTTTGTTATCTAGGCCTCAATGCTTGATTATATTTAACTTGATTTTTGATTCTTGCAGTGGTGATCACACTGTGAAGATAATTGATTGTCAAACGGGAAACTGCCTAAAGGTGTTGAGTGGTCATCGGAGGACTCCTTGGGTGGTGAGTTGGAAAGTGGATTTTGCCAAGTGAAGCAGTTGTTAGTTAGTTAATTTCCTTTGTCTTTTCCATTTCTGACCTGTAACTTAGCCAAATGGATAACATTTGCGACTTGCTCAGTGGAACTTCTTGCTCAATGATAAGCCTTATTTAAGTTATTTCACATTGGCTGGATATAGTTTTTCTATATTTTGCTCCATTTTTAGGACTTCATCTTCCTTCGAAGTTATTAAAGTGCTCATTTTTTACAGGTTAGGTTCCACCCATTGCATCCTGAAATTCTTGCAAGTGGGAGCTTGGATTATGAGGTTCGCTTATGGGATGCAAACACATCAGAGTGTATAGGATCTCGTGATTTCTGTAATTTCAACTCTGAATCATGTTTTGGTTACTTTTATGTTTTTTTTCCCTTTTTAGAGTGTATATGACATGGGGTGAACCTGATCTTGCTGGATTTGTTTTCCCTCATAGATCGTCCCATTGCTTCCATTGCTTTCCATGCTGAAGGGGAACTGCTTGCAGTTGCATCAGGTCACAAGGTTTTGAATCTCACCTTCTCTTGTAGTTAGTCTTGCTTCCTTGAATGTTTCTCTCCTGCCATTATGTGAGAGGTTGGGAGAAATTAATTTGTGGTTTAACATAACTTTGGCATTTGATATTCTGTGCCAGTTGTACATATGGCACTATAATAAGAGAGGGGAGGCTTCCTCACCAACCATTGTATTGAAGACAAGGCGTTCTCTTCGAGCAGTGCATTTTCACCCACATGCTGCTCCGTTTCTCTTGACTGCTGAGGTGAATAATTCAAAGAGCATTTGATTGATTGGTTACTCTTACTATCATGTAGATTACATTACTGGACTGATATGCAGGTCAATGATCTTGACTCTTCAGATTCTTCAATGACACGGGCAACATCACCTGGTTACCTAAAATATCCTCCTCCTGCTGTTTTAGTGACAAATGCTCAGTCCAGCAATAGTGTTAGTTTGGCTGGTGATCTACCTCTCATGTCCTTGCCTTTCTTGTACGTGCCTCCATTCTCTGCAGATGATAGTAGAACTGATGGTAATAGACATGCCAGTTCAACCGTAATGCAAGTAGAGTCTTCCAGTTCAAGGCAGTTGCAAACAGATGCAAATGCAGCAGTGAAGTATGATATCTTAGTGTCTCCCATGGAGACATTTCCTGCAGTTCCTTCTAGTTCATATCCTAGTACAGAAGGTACATTGATCAATGCTTTTCCTGCCGGAATAGGAACTGGTGTTTCTGACACCAATGTGGATGCGATGGAGACTGATGAAATACAGCCTGTAGGGGGCAACTTGCAAAGAAACTATACCGATCCAGAAACTTCTGGTGGTGGTAATAGTGCAGTGGGTGGAGTATCTGGAAATATTTCAGTCAGGCAGCATTCTGCAGAGTTAGGGCAACTTCATCAGTGCTTACCCTCTAGAGATCCAACATGGTGGGAGCTACGGTTTTTACAAGGATGGTTAATGGGCCAAAGCCAAGCTGGTGTCCCATCAACTCTTCCTCTTAATGGTGGTGATTGTGAATATTCAGCCCAGTTCGCTGGTTCCTCATCAACATCTTATCTACCTGGTAACAATATGGAGGCTACAATGGCTACTTTAGCCATGCCTGCCAGTACTAGCCTATCTGGAGTTTCTGGGAGATCTGGCTTGCAACATCACATTTCAAGTTTTCACCACTCTGGGGAGAGAATAGCTCCCATGAATATGCAAAATGATGGTACTGATACTCAGCCCATATTTAATAGAATCCAGTCTGAAATTGCCACATCACTGGCAACTGCTGCTGCAGAGTTACCTTGTACTGTAAAGCTCAGGGTGTGGTCACATGATGTAGAACATCCTTGTGCCCTGCTCAATGCTGAAAGATGCCGTTTAACGATACCTCATGCTGTCCTATGTAGGTATGTGGAATATTATGATTTACCTTAACAGATATTTCATAACCTAAAAGTTCGTAATGTTTCAAATTATCTGATTGCTGATATTAAAAATTGATCTTATGACAAACATAGCTAGCGTGTTCTCTCGGTTTTTTTTTTTTTTATGCATGAACATCTATGCAATCACATCTCTTCATGTATTTGCTTTCAAGACAAATCTTGGCATGGTTAGTCGTATGGTGTTGTGTTTTACACATTTTTTTGGCTGGCCTTTCGTTATGTTTACTTTGTCAGCTGTGGGCTGCAATTGTGTTTGCAGTGAAATGGGTGCTCATTTCTCTCCTTGTGGAAGATATTTAGCTGCCTGTGTTGCTTGCATGCTTCCTAATATGGACACTGACCCTGGATTACACACATTACTTCAACAAGATACTGGTGCTGCAACATCACCTACTCGACACCCAATCTCAGCTCATCAAGTTATGTACGAGCTTCGCATATATTCGCTGGAGGAGGCAACGTAAAATTCAGTCCAACTTATTATATAATCATGCTTTTATCACTCTCCAACTTATGTTATCCATAAATTTTCTGATTTTCTTTTTGCAGCTTTGGTTCAGTGCTTGTATCGCGAGCAATTAGAGCTGCCCATTGTTTGACTTCAATCCAGGTCAGTGGCTTTTTGGTCGATGGGAAGTTATTCACATCCTTTTTTCTTGTTTGTCTTGAAAAGACCTTTTCTTTTAAATGATATTAACCAGTTGGCAGGCTTTGTTATGCCTTCACCATAAGTGACTTCTCACTATGATGCAATTTCTTTTTGGCCTCATGTTAATTGTGTTTATATATTGTGCATGATAAGATGAAAGCTTACATGTACTCTTTCTGTAGACTTGTTTCTGAATGACAGCTCATCTAGATTCCCCTGCATTTTTCCTTTGACATCTCCACATTATATATTGCATTTAGCTGGTAAGAGACATATATTGTGTTAGGTCAAGGTATATTAGCCACGTCAATATCTATGATATTAATCTATTGGGAGGTGAAGAAAGAAAAAAGCTCAATAGACTTGATGATTTGATGTTTTTGATGCTGTGATTCAGACATATATATTTTGTGCTTTAAAATGAGTTCTGGCAACTATTAGGATACCTGATGTATTTCTTTGTTCAATGTGAATGTCTAGTATTAGACAAGTTTTGCTTTATCATCAATTTTCTAGTTTTGCTTTTATTTTGCTATGGATTGTGTTTCATCGTGTTTTATATGCAGTTCTCACCCACTTCTGAGCATATATTACTGGCTTACGGTCGACGTCATGGATCCCTTCTTAAAAGAATTGTTATTGATGGGGAAACAACATCTCCTATTTACACAGTTCTGGAGGTGAAAATTCATTTTCTTGCCCTTTTTCACGTGTTTATTTTGTAATATGAAAAAGTATTCTCCCCCTAAAAACAGCAAGGGTTTTGTATGCCATGAATGTGCCATCTTTGAATGCTGTAATCATACACTGTTCGGCATTTTCATGGAAGACTTCCTTCTCTAATTCTCTGATTCCATTTTTCAGGTTTACAGAGTTTCAGATATGGAACTTGTGAGAGTTCTTCCTAGTGCAGAGGATGAGGTCAATGTTGCTTGCTTTCATCCTTTTGCTGGGGGAGGTCTTGTTTATGGAACCAAGGTGTGCATTTTTCTTTGAGAACCTGCTTTTTTTTTTTTTTTAAAGAAGTCTATATATATTATATATATGGCCAAATGGGTCAAAACAGCATTATGGGCTACAAAACAAGGGGTAACCCTCCTCTTTAATAATTCTCACCAAATTGGTGAAAATTCCCACCATAATGGTGGATGAGAGATTTGAACCTGAGATCCCTCACTTCCCACATCCTAAAGGGAGTGAGAAGACCAACAGGCAACATTCTTTAACTACTTAACTCTTTTGTCTGAATTGCAGGAAGGGAAACTTAGGGTCCTCAGATATGATGGTGCTCCTGGTGTGAATTGCTCTGGACCAAATTATTCTTCAGAAGATAACTTGGCTGAGGTAGAATAGTCTAAAAGGTTGCTGCCACTATTTATTTGTAGTTTTCCTAAAGTTTTCTTTATTTTTGGTTCCTTAACACTCACATGCAAACATGTGCTCCATGAAAGAAAGAAAATATTTGCATGCATGCTTTTTTGATGGATACAAAAAATGTCAAATATAAAAGGTAGTATTTCTAAGTGGTTGTGTTTGATCAAGTTAAAGTACCATAACAACACCACATATTTAAAAATATAATGAGCAATTCCTGTATGTTGTGCCTTTTTTATTTTTTGAAGGAAAAAATTGACTACTAAAAATGTATCTCGAACTAAAGGTGTAAATGAGTCAAGTTACTCGAGCTCGACTCTTAAAATACTCGAATTCGACTCGATTAGAGCTTGAGCTCGAGTAGTTTTAGTAATGAGTTGAGCAAAGTTCGATTATTATAATACTCGACTCGAGTGGCTTACCAGCCTAAGGTTTTATATAATTTTAAATATATTTTATATTATATATAATAATTTACTCATTCGATTTTGAACTTGATCTTATTCGAGTTTTATTTTGATATTAATAAATAAGTTAATTTATTTATTTTTTAATGATAATCGAGCCTAATTGAGTTGAATTCGAGTATTTCGAGTATCGATTCGAACTGAGCTCGAGCTTCAAAATGAAAACTCGATTAAGCTCAAGTCGAGTTTGAGTATTTCAAATATCGATTCTAGCCGAGCTCGAGTTTCAAAATGAAAACTCTATAAAACTCGAGTCGAGTTTCGAGCCTCGAGTTTTCTAATCGAATCAAACTCGAGTTCAACACTATTTTAACTCAATTCGGTTCGATTATACCCTATCTCTGACACCCCCCCTCCCCCCCACACACACCAAAAAAAAAAAAAAAAAAAAAGAGGAAGGAGGATAGAGTAAGAGAGATGCATAAAAAGTGTTTAATTATTCTATGGATGTGAAGTGGACTAAGGGGTAATAGCCTAATGTAATTATCTCGTGTTTTTTCTTGCTCCAGGGCAGTGTTATTTGGGGGTGGGTGGGTTTAGGCGGGGAATGTAGGCAACTAGGACCAGTGTTGGTTAGTTGACAAAGGAATGTATGGCAGGACCAGTAGACAAGTTGAATCTTTATTATTTTTTTTTCTCGGAGCTTAGATTTGAGATATGCGCTTCCAAGTGGGCTGAATTAAGTTTCTTTTGTTCCAACGGATATGATGATCTTATTAGCTACCCTTTAGAGGCATTATCTGATACAGAAGTAAATTTGAGTTTTAAGGTGGCTTCCTTGATTTTTTTCCTTAGGGAAAAAAAGGGATTTTGGTGGGCCATGCCCAGGGGTGGCGTTAGATTATCTCGTTCAAACCATAATTAGGTGAATGAAAATGACAACTGGTGTACCACATGGTAGAAACTGTATACAAGAGGGCTTTGCTTTCTCTAGCATTTTCTCAAAATTTGTCATAAAAGTAGGATTCATTGTTCATCTGGCAATAGTTATTTTAAGCTTGCTTCTCATTTGCTTGGAAAATTTTTTGTACTTCTGCGTTATTGTTGATGGTACAATATATTTTACTGTTCATGAGTATTTTGGATATTTAACCTCAGACAAAAATTATTGATCTGTTTTATTGTGATTTTTCTACTGATTTTAGGTCCAGACATATGCCTTGGAAGGTTAAAATCCAATTGTTATGCTTCGCGAACCGTGAAACTCTACCTCAAAGGTACACAATTATAACCTTATATAGTATTTCATACCTGGTAATATGAATCCAAGTTTGGGATTTTTGTAGATTAACATGTTCACCATTTTCTCTTACTGTCTACATTATTTTGCTTCATAGGAGAGAAGAAGTGTCTACGTTGTGGATGAGGCACCAATTTGCTACATAAGGTGAGAGTTTGAATGCACTTTACTTAACCGTGTCAGCATTCTCTACTGATAGGAATGTTCAACATACCTGGTTTGAATCAGATGTGACTAACCGTTGGGTTCTTTGCTTACCAAATTACCATCCAGCAGCGAACTCTAAAAATATACTCTTATTTATCTGCTGAAAATGTAAAATATTTGTGTCCCATAATGAACTAATACAAGTTTGCTTTGCTTCTCCTCTTTCCAATTCTACTTTCCCTCGTTACAATCGACTTCTTCTTCTCGCTCATTCTACTTCGCCTTCAATGGGCAAAATGAAGTTATTGCTTTTTGTTTATAAGTAGGAACTATTGTTCTTCTCAAGTACCCTTAGATTAAACCTGATACTAGAATCCAGATTTTCATGTATTTCTAACCAAACAGAATCTGTGCATTATCGTACTTTTGAGCTCCAAATATTGTTTGCTAAATGATATTAAATCATGGGTGATTATTCCATCCATTTTATTAAAAAATTCATGATTTGTATTCAATTTTTTTCTAGAGATATAATTAAAGGCTATAATAATGCTCTGAAAATCTGAACTTTCAAAATGACTTAAATATGCTTAGTTCAAATTCTTAACACTAGAGGCAGCAATTAAATCATTAGTTTGCATCAGGTAATGTTCATCTTCACCTGGTGTACTAAAAAGCTTAATCAAAACTTGAAAAGGGGTATTTTAATTATTAATATTTTTCTTTGATGGAATAATGTGTATTTTTAATGTTTACAAGCACAATTCCCTCGGCCAACAAAGTGTAGGATTAAATCAGGTATGAGAAGATGCTAGGAAGCCAACATGAAGTGGGAAAGAATTATGTTTGATTATAAAAATTGGGAACGTGATCAATCTTTCACTTTCCAATTCCCACTAAAAAACAGAAAGACAGCTAAGCTCACAACAAAAAATTTGGGACCCAAAACCCTAAAATTTTAATTAAAAAAATTGATAATGATTCATTTTGCATGTAAAATAATTTAAATTTTTATTGAATCAACACATTAGTGCTATCATGCTATTAGCATTTTTCACTTAATTTAAGTGTTAGAAACTCGCGTTGACTAAATTATATTATTTCAAAAGAAAAAAAATACACTTAAATTTGACTCTCTTAAATTTTTTTAAAAGCACTCGTTATTATATATCTCTAATTTAATCTAATAGTAAAAGAATTGAAATTAAGATGAATAAATAGGAAAATCTCAAATTCTATTTTATTAACATTATGTTGACAAAAAAAAAAAAAAAAAAAACATTATGTTATTATTTACAATCATATTAGGATTATTAATTGATTTGTTTGATTAATTTGTACTCTCTCTCCAATAGAGAAACCCTAGTAGTACTTGGAGAATAGACATGGTATATTCCTCTGCTTCAAGCCAGAAAGTAAATTCCCACCAACTTATCCTTATTCCCAGACCCTACAATCTTGACGTTAATGGTTCAAAACTTCACATTGTCATCTCAATAATTTTAATTTAAAATTTTTTTTTTAATTTTTTATATACCCTTTGTCTATGGACAAAAATATATTTCAAGCCATTTTCTCTTCTTTTTATTTTTGAACCCAAAAAATAAAAAAATAAAAAGTAGTTGAACATTTACTCTATATATGGGTAATATCGTCTTTATGAAAAGTTAAGTTATAATTCTACTCTAAAGTTAAATTAAAAATAATAATAATAATATTTTCATATTAATTTGAAAGAAAAAATTAGGTATTTGTGAGTGAAAATTATTTTAAAAAATAAATATTGAAAGCCAAAGATTATTCTCTCAAAAAAAGCCAAAGATTAATTTATATTTATAAATATTTCTTTTGTATATTTGTGAATGAAAATTAGGTTTATAAAGATAGAGAAAGACATGTGAAAAAAATGTATAAGAAAAGCAATGAAAAATATCTTAAAAAAAGACAACAAATGCAGTTACAAAAGTTAGTTTCTTTTCTTCTTCTCTCATGATAGTGAGAATAAAAACAAAATTAGAAAAGATAGTTTCTTTTCTTTTACTTTTCTTGTGTAAAGTGTTTGAGAAATATAAAGATAAATGTACTTTTTAAAATTATTATAATTTTAAAATTTATATATATATTTTTTTATTTTTTTGTGTTTATGTGTATATATATTTTAAAAAAATAAAATTAAAGAATTGACCAGTCAAAGCAAACATTAAAATTATTTTTTTTTTGGGTAAACTTAAAAGCTTATTTTAAAACACAAAAAAGAAATATTAGTTTGGATGTGACAAGCATTGACTAATTGTTTTTTCCTTTCTTTGACTGGGAAAGGGAGATCACTTATAGCTTCCTTCCTTATAGCTTCCTTATAAAATACCAAACAAATACTAACATTAAATTAAAATCAAATCAAATAAAAAAATATCTCACAATAAAATAAAATAAAATTTCAAAAATATCCAAATTATAAAAAAAAAAAATAAAAAAAATTAAACTTACTGTAATCAAATTCCAATCCAATAAACTTTTAATTAAATGATACTGAAATTATCTTTTCAGAAGTCTTGAATTTAAATTACAGTTAAATTTATAAAATAATAATAATAATAATAATCAAATTCCAAATAATATAATAATAACCAAATTCCAAATGATAGATTGATCAATACAAAGAAAAAGATTAACAGTAACATTATTACTAACACCACTACTGCTATATTGATATGATATTGTTAATATATTTTCAGAACTGCAAGATTGTTGATATGAATTTCAGTCGAAATCTAATTAATTAATCGAAGAGATAAAATAAGAAAAAAGAAAAAGAAAAAGAAAACAATATTATCATTAATTAAGATGAAGAAGAAGGTGGTGGTGGTGGTGGAGGAGATGAAGAAGTTGACTCAAATTTGTAGTATTTATCAACAGCTACAGAAACATCCCAAGTGCAACTGAGTCCTTTAGGTATAGTAACAAGATCTCCAGCTCCAAACTCTACAAATTCTGATGATCCTTTTGGGTATGCTTTCACTTTCCCTTTCAAAAAATAACATGTCTCTTCTGCATCAAATTTTAGTTGATATCTTCCTGGTGAACAACCCCATCTTTTTTTTTTTTTTCAAAAAAAAAAATCCAAACAAATTAACAAATTTCTTTAATAAAAAAAAAAAAAAAATCAAAACTTTCACAAAATATATATAAAAATAAAGAAAGAAGAAAAGAGATATTAGAGAAAGAGGATAAACTTACTTTGGCCAACACTTAATGTTTAATTCATTGAGTTTGGATTCTGATGGGGTTTTTTCAACTATGATTCTTAAGTTTTCTGCCATCACTAAAAAGTAAAAAACCTTCAAAGAAAGGAATTGCAGAGAGTTTCTTGAGTTTATAATAATAATAATAATAAATATGTATATGTATTAATTGGTGGGTTAATGAAGAAGGAGTAATATTAAATAAATGTTTAATTTTTTTTTTTAAATATATATATTAAATAAAGAAATTATAACATGGGAGTGGGAGGATAAGATACCTTGAAATATATAGGGAAAGAGTTTTTTTTTTTTTTTTTTTTTTTTTTTTTTAAAGAAACTTCAAATTCAATGTACAGAAAGAAAGAAAGAAAGAGAATCAATATACAACAGATATTAATATATAATGTCTCTTCTCATTATTAACCCTTGACTTATAGCATCATGCCATGTCATAATCACTATATAAGTTAAACCGACCACGTTTCTCTAATTTACAATACAATATATTACTATTATATATGTAAAATATTTAGTTGGTTAGTGAGTTAAAAAGAACTAAGATATTTGCTTGTTTCAACTTTTGCAATAAAAAGTTTTAGTTTTTAAATAATGTTATTAATTGTTAAAACTTAAAACTGTTATAAATAAATTATAATACGTGAATATTACTTAAATATTTTTGAATATGTATTTTAGAGAGATTATAATATAGGGTTATTTCAGTAATATTGTATATATTAAACTCTAGTTATTTCTCTATGAGTTAATATAATAATAAGAGTTTGAAATCTCTTTTTCTCTCTACATATTTTCTTCTATCTCTATTTACTTTATTATTTTATTGTTCTTATTATTGTCTTTGATCTGCTGTGCTAATAAGCCGATCGGTAATGTTTTTACTTCTTTCGTGTGCTTGGTTAATAAGAATAAAGTTTTGTGTAAGTTACTGTCTATAAATTTATTTTATTACGAGGTAAGTATGTTTTTACTTAATTTAATTATAATGCTCTAAATTTATTTAATAAATTCATATAGCTTCAATTAAATATTTATTATTCTATAGAAAAAATAAAAATAAAAACATAGAGAACAACACGTTATGATTTCGATTTCATAATTATTATCATAATATAGGTAGGCATGTTTGAAAACACAACGGTTACAATTGAAAAATCAAGTTAAAAATTTTTAATTTTTAAGTAATATTGTTAATTGTTAGATCTTAAAATATTATTCTAATCGTAAAATTTATCAAATATAAATGTTAATAAGTTATTCTAATTGTTAACAATTAAAAATTCAAAAGCTAAATATAGGTTACAATAGCTTATTTAGTTTTTTTTTTTTTGTTTTTTTTTTAACTTACTATATATTATAAGGGAAAAAAATTGTTTTTTATATAAATTGAAAAAACTAAAAAAGAGAAAACTTCATCTGTCTCAAAAACCTTTTTTTTTTTCCCCTTAATTTTCTTATCTAATTACTTTTAATATTAAATGTTTTGTGAGCCCTATCATTTATTGGGTACACATCAGCTCATGAGCAGCGGTCTTTGAACGTTGAATTTTGATGTCTAAAATTTATGTTTTGAAAGATAAGTGGTGAAGACAGAAAACTATGGTAAAAAATTCAACGAAATGGAATGAAAATTGTAAATAATAATATATATTTATTTATATACTTGAGTAATTAGAAATGACAATAGAGCGGGTTTTAATTAATATTTTTTTTATATCCACTCCATTTTAGGGTGGGACAAGGCAAATAATGAGATGAAACTGGTACTCACGGGTATATTTATTTTTTATTATTTTTTTTTCTTTAATATATATATATATATATATATATATTTGAAAAATTAAAAAATATTAAAATTAATGTAAAATAAAGAGATATTTTCTATTGTACAACTCATTTAAATATTAATGTAAAAAAAAGACTAAGAATTTAAAATTCTCATAATTTCTCGCATCTAAAGGATTTTGATATATCGAAAAAAATAATTATATGGAATCTGAAGCTACTATGGATTTCGACTAATTCAAATTTTAACTGAGTTGAACTATAAGAGCGGTAAAATTCTCTCTCAAGAGTTTTAAAATGATTACATACTTAGAATTCAAACTCAAAATATCTAAACATTCTTGATAAAAGTAAAGTATTATTAATTGCATAAAACAAAAGGCAAAATTCCAAATTTTTTTTTTTTTTTTTGCCAAATGGCAAAATTCCTTAACTGAAGAAAGCATAAAAATTGAAGGAATGGAGAGGATTAATCCCCTAGTCAAAGGGTTGACTGGATTATAAAAATCTGACACGGAAACAGGTGGCAATGTATAATTGGACAAAGCGTATCACTGTTTGACCAAGGTATCTTGATCTTGAAGATACCGACAGAACATTGTCAGAATTTTTTTTTCTTTTTCTTCATATTTTTTTCACTCTTTGGATTTATGATTTATCTATGAACTATGTTTTTTGGTTGGTTATTTGGGGAAAAAAAAAAAAAAAAGTTTTTTGGTTGGTTTTTTTTAACCTTTTTGCATTCTCGCACGTGCGAAATCCACGTGCCAAGATTGGATCAGATTTGTCATATCAACTTTTTCTATTTTTATTTTTTCTTTCACTTTTTTTTAAAAAATTAATTTTATATATGATCAAATTAATTTATTTTCATTGGTTGTTTGTGGGTGTAGATAGTGAAAGATGAGTTTTGGTTTGGAAGTATATAATAACCACATTAAGGTCATGTGGTAGGTTGTGTTACTCTCATAGCTATAGGAAATTGTTGATTGATATTAATAAATAGAAACAAATTATGTGGATTTTATAAAAAAAAAAAAAAAAAGTCAATTCATTGATATTAGACTTGCTCATTGGTCGGATTTGAGTTTATAAAATGTTCTTTGATAAAAAAAAAAAATAGAAAATATTTAATTTTTTAAATATCTGATCAGCTCAGTTCGCAATTTTCTTTATTAATTGTGGCTAGCGGGTCAGATCTAATTGATATTCATTAATTAAGATTATTATTTTTATAATTTTAACGATTTATTTTGAAATTTTTAATTTTAAATGGATAAATTACATATGACTAATATTTTATACTTTCTCCATCTACAAATAATAATTCACTTTTATTTTCACACAAAAATTAAGAATTTGTATTTTTTTTTTTTACTATTTTATGTGGTCACTAATAAAATTAAATAATAATTCACTTTTGTTTTGACACGAAAATTAAGAATTTGTATTTTTTTTATTATTTTACCCTTATTATGGCTGCTAAGAAAATTAAGTATTCTTGAATTATGTGATTAATATCAATAAATATACTAAAAATATATATTTGAAAACATAATAATAAATTTAACTAAAAAAAAATTGACACCCAAAAAAATGTGGCCTAAAATTTATGGATGGATGGAATATATTTTAGAAGAATGGTTATTTTATTTTATTTTTTTTTAGATGAAAGATGAAATTCTATTGATGAAAATAAATAATTACATTATTAACAGTAAATAAAATATAAAATTTTACAAATCATAAATCATATTTTTGAATCCAATTCAAAAAATGATAATTTTCATAGGTAGAAAGACGACCATATTAATAAAGCAATTAATTTAATATTATCATGTCACAATTAAATTTTTATATTTTCAAACGAATCCGATCGCATAATTACAAATATTTGATCTATCATCCCATTAAAATCTATGGATAAAATCTTGCACAAATCATGTGTTAGAGTTTTATTTTAGTGATTTTTTTATCCTTTTCATAAATTATTTACTCCTTATCTATGATGCACGGAAACTCTCAGGAGGTCGCGTTTCCGCGTTTTGGAAACGTTTCCTGATTGGAAACTCACGAAAACTTGTCCGAAACGTTTCGGGTACGTTTTCGTAATTTGAAAAACGTTTCGGACACGTTTCCGTGAGTTTTCAAAACGTTTCGGGTACGTTTCTGTAATTTAAAAAAGTTAGAAACTCGTTTCCATAAACAGAAATCCATTTTCAAGTGGGAAAAAAAAAAGTCAGCTTGCTCATATCAACCCCTAAATAAAAATATCTATACCCGACTTCATTTTTCCTTATATATATAATAATAATTATTATTATTATTGTTATATATATATATATTATTTTTACTATATATTTATAAATATATATTTATAAATTATTATATTTTTTGTATATATATAAATTAATATTTATAAATATACCCTCATATTTTTTTATATTTGCGCGTTTTCCCCACGTTTCGTTTCCTATGTTTTTTGAAAATACCATTTCCGCGTGTCCGTTTCCCCGTTTTTCGTTTCCCCGTTTCCGTTTCCGTGCAACATAGCTCCTTATATATACATTAGATCATATCCTAACAATATTGTTGTCAAGGCAAAGGTATAGTCTTGTATAGCATTAGATTTTGTATGAACTATAGGCCTAGTAATTGAGATGAGATTAGACCATGTAGTTAGATGTGACCTACAGCAGTTATTAAGCCTTTAATTCACATAGGCTTAGCTACCCATTAATATTATTAAAGAGCTAAAGTTATTAAAGCCTATAATTCACACAGGCCTAGTTACTCATTAAAATTAGAAAGCTAAAGTTATTAAGCCTATAATTCACATAGGCCTAAGTACTACTATTAAGTATTAAGATAGGAAAGCTGAAGTTTATACTTTATACAACAACTTACAACGTTTTTGTGTTTAATTAATGTAAGATTTTCTCAAGCATTATGTATCCTTTTTTTTTTTTTTTAAGGAAAAAGAAAAACTTTCATTAAAATAAAGAAATTACATCTTGGTGTAAGATGGAACCAATAAACAGAAGAGACTCCAACTACACGGTGAAACTAGTATGAAAACGAGCAGCTTTAGTTAAAGTATGAGTTATTTCGTTAGCTTGTTTCCTAATAAAAGATACAGAGCAATTAGATAATGACTTTGATAAATCTTTACAGCAAGAATTAATAGACCCTAGCTTGGAATAGTCTAAACTTTAATTATTGAAGCCAAAGGTATCACTACCGACTTGGCATCCAACTCAAAAAACACATTCTGAAATTGCCGAATGGCAATTGAATAAAGAGCTTATTTTTCAGGAATGAAAGTCTCAATTAGGGACGAGTGGGAGGGGCAGGCCCTAAGGCAATTTTTTCTTTTTTTAAATAGGTGTAAAATTATATATATATATATTTAAAATTTTTAATAAGGATAAAATTTAGTAAGATGGTCCCAAACGTATTGAATGTTATATTTATTTTTTTTTTATTTTCATTGAATTATTAAAATAATTTTTATATAAATATTTATCGCCTTTTAATTTTCAATTTTAAAAAAATAATAACACCTAATAATGATTAGGTTGTTAATATTTGAAATATAATTTTAATTTTCGCTCCAAAAAATATGACTCTAAATTCGTCCCTAGTCTCAATTAACATAGATGGTGATGATGGTTTATGAAAAGTACACCTTAAAAAATTAACCATTAAAATTAAAAAATTTAAATTTATACAAATATTATATTTTTATATTTAATTCATATGAGATTTATTGTCAAATTATAAATCCTAACAGTCAACATGATTTATATTAATTGGAAATTCTTTATTTATTTAAGCATACTAATTAAGAATTTATAAATCACTATTTATGTGTGTCATTGGCTTCTACATTTACTCTTGCTAAAAAAGAAAAAACAATGATAAAAGTGAAAGTGGGTTATTAAACCTAACAAATCATATGATCTATGTATAGGGTCCATCCAATAAACATAAAAACAAAGCACTTCTTCTCAAATGGTTATGGCAATTTTACTTGGGAGATTATGGCCTTTGGAAAAAAGTCATTAATAGTGATAAATAGTAAATACAATTTGAACTTGTTTTCTTCATAGCAAGTCCCTAAATCACATTGAGGTCCTTAATTACAATATCTTAATTATAATTTCTCTCTAAAAAGGTGTCACCCACAAGTTGACATGTTCAATTCTATTATTATCTATAAAACTTTAAAAAAATATATATATATTAGCCAAGAGTTTACCTATGAAAATATATTTAATTATTTTTTCATTTTTCATTTTTTATTAGTTAGTTAACATGTCACATTTTAATAAGAATATATTATAAATTTTAATGTTTGTATAACATTCTTAAGATTTTTCTTTTTATTAATTTTCTCTCTTTCTTAATCAACGATTTTTTAATATCTTAAAAATAAAATGTGGTTGAATATAGAAAATCAATGATGAAAAAACTCATATCAAATATTTTTTTTTTCTACATATATAACAAATTCACATCAATTATTTGATTTCTAGAGCATTAACTCGATCAAATACTCAATTATTTAATTACAAATATATTTGCTACCAAATTAAACTAAAATAATTCACATTAAATTTACACACTGACTCCGTTTGAAAAAAAAAAAAATTCATTTGAAAAAATTCAATTCATTTAATAGAATTGAATTAAATTCTTGTACAATAATTATTTCAAACACCATATACATAAATAATAAATTCAAATTGTTTTATTTTCTTTATTACCCATATTTAATTATTTAATAATAACTAATAATATTAAAATTTTAAGGGATTATGATATATAGTTGTATAATTTGATAATAAATTAAATCTTAATTAAATTAAATTTTTGTAAAATGACATGATTTCTATTTACTTTAAAATTATTTATTTTTTATACTACTAAAAAAATTGAATTCTATAAATTATATCTTTTCGAGCATGAAAATTGATTGAAGATAATTTATTTAAATTGAATTTTTATAAAATCTGAGTTTTCAAACAAAAGTATACCTAGCTTATGAATGGTATGAACAAGTCTTTTTTTTTTTTTTTTTTTTTTTTTCAAATATGAACAAGTCGTTTCATGTGCTTGATTTTCGCTTTGAATGATTGATATTTTTCCAATAATTGCAGCTGTTTGACATATTCTTAATTAATTAGTTGCCATGTCAAGAAATTTGATTTAACTTGTACATCTTTTAAACATTTCATTTTTCTTATTTTTTAAAAAGAAAATGAAGACAATGTGCTATCTTTCTTTCTTTTCTTTTCTTTTTTTTTTTTTTTTTAAACATAGATGATTATTATTCAAAGTTTCAAACATCCACATTACTAATTAGTTGATAATTGTATATATACATAATAACATCTAATACAATTGATAATATCCATTTTAAATTTCTTTTTGAGGGAATATCCATTTTAAATTTAAACTAATTCTATATAGTTCTTTCATAACATTATAATAAATATTGAATTTAGGAATACTAATTTATCATTATTAAATATTTGTTGTTAAAATTAACAATTAATAATAAATATATACCTATAAAGCTATAACAACATATATATTAATAACGTTACCAAATCTAATACATTCATAGTAATTGCACTACAAGATTTTACCGATTTAGCGACGGATTAATCCGTCGCTAAAATAGAAAAATCCGTCGCTAATTTTAAATAGCGACGGATAAGCGACGGATTTAATCCGTCGCTAAAATGCTCCTCGCAAAAAAAATAACGACGGA